>BLKM01004803.1:547757-609382 GCA_013340265.1 Coptotermes formosanus
CCCCCCCCCCCCCCCCCCCCCCCCCCCCCCCCCCCCCCCCCCCCCCCCCCCCCGCGCACCGGTTTCTGAGGATCCGCAGAAGAATGACGGAAAATTAGGGGGCCACAGCACCTTTTCATTGGGTCACCGAAACTTCACTGCATGAATAAAATATTCCAAATGTAAAATTGAATCACATGTTCCCTTCTTCCCCGCATGTCCTGCAGCGCAGAAGTCAAAGTTGTACTTTATTGCCTTCACGCATCTTCTGTGGTTGCATCTGGTTTCAGTTAGGTGACTTATTTGCTGTCAGAATTACGTAACTGCCTTGATGATGTGAGGAGAGATGATATACGCCTACCACTGACCACGCTGCAACCGGCCATTCAAAAAACTTGCAAGTGTTCATCGGGCCCAAGGAACACTGAATATAATGTTGGTTATTAACATAATATTTGTACGTGTATACGTAAACCGTGTGTTATACCTACATAGAATATGTAAAAACAATATAATATTGTAAATAAAAGTAATATAAATATGTTGTAGTATATACATAATCTGGAAGTAGGGGGGACACACAAATTAATAAATCTCAGAGAGGGGCCACGAGCAAAACATAAAAATAAAAATTTGAGACACACTGGTTTGAATGTTCTTCGAAGAGAAGTGCAGTTAGTTTCGGAACTTAACTGTCCCAAATTTCGCAGTGTAATGTTTGCTAAAAATAGCCTACCTTCCTAAAATTACATGTGGCGCTCTGTGCCAACGACCTGTATATTTTCTGTGCGTCTGAACAGTGTGTGGCATTGTGGGCACCTGAATTCTTATCACCGGTTGTTTTCTCAGGAGACTAGCTGAACTATTCGCCGTGAAGTTACATAACGTCTGCTGTGAAGGTTGGATTTTGAGCTTTGCTGCTCAAGACTGACGACACAGCTGACTTCTTAGCCATAAAACTATTACATAACCTGTAGGAACAAGAGTACAAATGGTGTACTCCGTGACGTGGTGCGTACGAAGGCGGCATTTATCTTCAAAATGTCCGTACTATTTCACGGTACACGCGTAGATGTAATTTAATTGACGTCCGTAAGAAAAGAATGGCCTTTCCTGCGCGATTTTCAGGAAACCTGTAACTACCCAGCATGTCATGTGCAGAGATCATTATACGGGATTTCACCCAGATATGAAATCAATTTGGAAAGTACGGATAGACATTAATTTACGCCCCCGCCGATTTTGACGAAGCTAAAAATTTCTCGGCGTAATTACATGGAGTACTTTTATACGCAGTTTCTCTCAAATGTTGAACGTGGCGGTAGAAATTCATTTAGCCCTTAAGTATGGCTCTCACTCTGTCGATTTTCACGAAAATCGCGATTGTCCCACGACGTTTTGTAAAGAACTCCTGTACCGAATGGGAAGTGTAATCGGCCTCAGGTAATGCCAGATACGTGTGACAGAGATTTTATTTATTTGCAGTCCATTTAAGAACACCATCAGGTTCCTTACCGGCGAAGGAGGGATGGTTAGTGAGTGTTGAACTGGAAGGGATATGTTAAGACAAGCGGCTGTGGCCTAGTTTTGAGGTGTTGTCCATGAATTACTCGGAGGTACTGAGGAGAACCACGTGTAATATCAGGACAGTGGTATCTGGGCCAAGGTTTGAACCCATGACCCCCTCAGTACGAAGTTTGGAATTCAGCCGTTCAACCGTGATATTCGGCTTGTGTTTGTAAAATGAACGATGATCGTAACAAAGTGTATAATAATAATAATAATAATAATAATAATAAAATAATAATAACAATCAGTACTCCGTTATACGAGAACTCCCTGTACAAATATATTCCCTGTAGCGATGCTAGCATTTTTGATTGATATATCCAGTATGTTCAGATAATAAGGTGCTTTTGTGACATATCAGCTACCGAAATGAAAGCGAAGTGACCATAGAATCCGCAGGCAAGTGCTTGGTATGCCCAAATTACTTGAACAACTGAAAGAACAACTACTTTGCTGTACTAGTAACAGAGATCTGTCACACTCCGTTTCCTACGATGCGTTGTTGCTGCTGGATTTATTTTGTGAACCTGAGTATGAGTCCGAAATATCAAAGTTTTTTTTTTTGCTTGGTTTGTCTGGTGGCTGTAGTTCAAAATAGGTTACGACATCTTCCTCGCCATGAACGATTACTATTGCAGTGGCATCCACTGTCTCCACTTTGTATGAGCCAGATTCGGAACTGCAAGTTAGACAGTGCACAGTTTAATCGCATTCTTAAGAAGGATATATTTATTGTTTACGCGTCATACCAGCTGCTCTGTGTTCGAAGTACACATTGGATTTGTTTTAAATACAAGTAAATTTGCTTATGATTTAGTGTTGTAAAAGTACATTGTTAACATATATCTTTCTTATCCATGTTGTGTTCGGAAATCTCTTCGGTTTAAGTTTAATTTGCCTCGGCTTGGTTTAATTTTTTTTCAGTTTAGTTTTGTTTCGGTCGTGTTGCTTCAGTTTCAGAATCGTACACTTAAACATCTTTTGTTCTTGGCTTATTTACTTTGTTTTCTGACGCCATAAATAATCATGTTTAAAGACTGTAGTGTTCTTAACATATACGATTCTCTTGACACGCCTGTCTCACTTTATCGAAGTTGTATAGGGCCTGCGTCATCAAGGTGTGCTGCTAAGCGACAGAAGTAGCGTGTCACTTCAGTTGTTGTGTTTTATATAACTCCTCATTGCAACACGTGTATTCCCGTTATCAAAGACTTTCACTGTGTTTGACCTGGAATTAAAAGTTGCCTCTTTTACCATAATTCATCTCAGAATCATGAATCCAGTTAATTCCGAATTCTTCTGGATTGTGACGTACTGTTGATACCGACCTGTCGGAGGGGACTTGCTGCATCCATGTTCAAAGTTGGAGGTTAAGTACAAGTTATATTTCCGAGTTTCACAACCCGGAAGACAAAAATTCGGATATTCCCTGTATCAAAAAACCGAAAAATTGTGTTCAGAAGTCATATTCTCTAGATCACTGCGCACACGTCCGCCAGGTGTAGGTTTCGGGGAAACTTATTTGGTTTTACTTCCCTGTACCTCGCTATATTATTTAGTTACTATCGAAAGCACTATGGGAGATGGATCGTGCAGACACCGCCGGCGGAAGATTGTGGCTTGAATTCGGTAGGCCCAAGTTCCAATCTCGGCTGTCGTACTGGCAACCCTGACAGTTTTTCGTTGTATCTATAAATGTGTTCAGACGGATACCGACTAGCTCCTTCAATAGGCCATGACTGCATGTTTCCAGTTGCTCATCGACTCTATTTGTGATCATTTTCCCATGTCACTCTGCTCTGTGTTATCAGTGGAAATCCAGGGGTGGCCAGCTAGACTAGACGGCTTTGAGAGCCGCATTTTAGGAGCCAACTCAGGCAAGAGCAATGTCATGATTGATCAAGTCAGACGTCCGGTAGCAACACTACTCCCTGACTTGAGAGAATGTAGCCAGCGCTTTTGTTAGCGACACAAGGAAATTCTGCTTGTTGGGGAACCCACTAGTTGCGTTGGGGGGAACTGTTCTTTATGAGAAATTTTATCTTTTTACAGGCAGCTTGGGCGAGCTGGTTTGTGGATATCCATGTTATACATACATAAACACACCGGGTGTTTATGAGAGACGTTGTCGGTTTGCGAATTTTATTATTAAACTCCTGCCTACCCAGATTTCAAATCACTGAGTACGTATTGCACTGACAGTTCTGAAGAGGCACATTAATTTCCCGGGAAATATTTGCATGGTTCCTGTGGCTCAATACACAGAGGGACAGTTCAAGCTAAGAATTTGATACCGCGCCAGGTAACATTTCTCATGGTTCTAAATTAGTTTGATACAATACATCGGTGGAGTCAGAAAGAAACAGGTGTTTGCTGCTTTAAGAAAAATCGTTACGTGTTTTTAAATAGAACAGACCTGCACGTCCATAATATAAATGTACCTTAACATAATAATCGCGTGTTAGAATTCTGATGGAAGGCAGACGCACGTGCGTGATGTACTGTCGCACAACTACAAATTATGTCTTGTCGAAGTCGATGCGAGGAGTGAACTTGTTTTAATTACGAGAAGGCACGGAGAGAGTTTCATTTTTTATATGTACCACACCCTTTAGTTAGAAAACTGCACACCCAAGATCATATGAAGTGACGAAACTTCTCCCAAGCCATTGCTCATGCCCGGTAATATTACTTTTGAAATACACTCGGCGTAGTTTAATACTTGCGTCATTCTAAATAGGCTACATACGTACATCATGAAGACAAGTGTAACTGAGACAAGCATTACTTTTTGAAGACTAAGTGTCAAAATGCAGTAGTTCCGATACGAGCATTAGCAGCAGTTCGCCGTTGTGTTACAACACGCAGAGTTTTGCATAATAACTGCACTTTTATGTTCTGACAGGGCATAAATTTTTATTTTCTCTGCTTTCCTTAGGCCTGTTAACAGGTGCGACCCCAAACCCTTATGTACGTCGTAGTATCCCTTGTTACCGAACTTACCCAACGCAAACTTAACTTAACTTAAGCTAGTCAAGAAATATCTCACTTTTTATGGAGCTCTAAAGTTTATTACCGAGTTCATGGAACAGTCCATTGTGTACCTTATTATGAGCCACTGAAAACCAGTTGCCTGCCTCGTACTGTAGTGTTTTAAGATCCGCTTTAATATTATCCTCAAGTTGACTAGTCACGAAGCTCTTCATTGCGGTATTCAAATGCTCCGCCCTTGTTATCTCCTGTTAATTAAATAAATTGAAATTTTCGTCCCAGGTGAATCTGTGTATTTTCTGTCTAAAGTAATTTCGCTTATCCTTGAATCTCTTATAAAATTCTTACAACACTGACGTTGATCCGGCCCGAGTGCTTGTCGCAATAATAGCCAAGCTGTGGTGGGGCGACTGGAAACTGACTCTGTCCTTGTCAATATTTGATCAAAGTAAAGCCTAATTCTGCCATTTAGAAGCAGTCTGACTCACCCTCTGGCAAGAAGATTTGGACAGCGCCGTACCGTTTGTTATTGAGCGATATACAGCGTGTCGTTGTGTTTGTTTAATGATCCTGTTCTGTTCTGGCAATCGCTTGACGCGCTTCGGATGTGTCGGTAACTAAGGGTTGGCACTGCATAAATAATTCTCACAGCTTGGTGTGACGGTGGGAGGGGAGAACTGACGTTTCCTGTCCACAAATCTTGCGAACTAAGACACCTGTAGCATACTTTAAGGGTTCACCACTAGATACGCATGAGGGATATTTCAGCAACGTAACACTGTGTGCCTTAAAGTCAGGGATTTCTTGTTACACAAAAACTTGCCCATCAGAAGTATTTTACGCTGTATATTACTCTGTGCAGAACATCCCAGAAGAACGAATATTTGTGTTTTGTGGCATTTCTGGTATGTTCCTGAAGCTTAAGTGGCGATTTTCTTACCTTTTTTACGTTGTTTACATAACTGGGTACCGGAAACGCATTTTACTTGTAATTCACAAATGTATTCGCAACTTTCCTTTTTACTGGATGTTTGCAAACAGACAAATTGTACGGAACTTGCAACTAGTGACAACCGTACAAAATACGTAACATGTGTTGAATGCTATATTAGATCACTGTCAAGAAGGAAAGCGCAAGGCGTGGCTCCAAATACGTTGTGTTCATCATTTCTTTTCTGTTCTCCCTGCTGAATAATGCGAGCGACGGTTTTGTGTTGACGAATCATTGACAGTTTGCCAAGCAAGTCGTGTTGAGGCCAAATAAGATGGCAGCAAGTGTCTCAGTACTTTGAATTAAGCTTCTGCTCACCATATTCGAACATTTCGTCAAACGGATCTCGTTTAAAGGAAGGCAGACGTGATTTTATGTCCTGTGTAGGAAACCTATATGAAGAAAAATGCACACGAGCACTTTGACAAGCTACACAGCTGGGTACTCCACTACTTGTAATGTTATAATGTCCTTAAATTTCATTTTTAACGTCGTTTTTGTGCAGCGCTGAGCGATTGAATGAATGAATGAATGAATGAATGAATGAATGAATGAATGAATGAATAAATAAATAAATGTTTTATGTAGCTGCAGTTAAAGTTCCAATAGAAATGTATGAACTCGGCAGTGCAGTTTTCATCCGTTTCAGGGGTTAGGCTTAGGTTTTATCCACTGAAACCGATTGCTTGTATGACACGATATGTGCCATAGTTTACTTAAAATGTGGTTTGTAATTGTATTTTTTTAAAAATTCGTATATCCCAGGACACTTTGCAGGCTTCTCCACTTAACACGGCGGCTGTGCAATGTTACATGCAATTGTATGTAGCTGTACTCCCGCAGTTAAGTTCTTATCGCTAATGCTTGTGTCCCAGTTAACGTGCGGTACTCCCGCTCCTTCAGTCACGGATTTCATATTCTGGCGAATCATTCACACATCTGCTGTGTGTACCAGCAAACTGTCCTTAAACACAGTACGAAGGTCTCAACTGTGCAAATTTAGAGAAGCCTCTTCAGCTATCAGAATGTTTGCCTTTGAAATTTCGAGATAGCTTCACCGGAGTACACAGTACGTTACTCGTTTTTTTTTGCACGTGTTTGTTCTTTACATTTTTGTTCCTGGTCAAAATATTGGTTTTTTTTCGGGCGCAGTTCGGCTAAGATCGTTGGATCCATGGAAGTCTGTGATCCGTTGCCTTCGATTGGACTTTTTGTTTTTGCGATTTGGCGTCGCTAATATGGAGCCCTTTCTTTGAGGAATCTGTATCGGCGTGGGCCGTAGGTACTGTTGCATTCGACTTGCTTGTTCGCTAGCGGACTCTGCTCGCGAGATCCCAATGTTTCATTTATTTCAGGCAATGCAGTTTCCTTTACAACTTCTCTAACGTCTTCCACACAACTACGATTACGTAGGCCACTGTAAGTAGGCTTAACGTAAGTTTAATTAATAATCAACTAGACCATTTGTTTTTTACACGCCCTTAACTGTTACGTGTGTATTTCTGGGAGTAAGTCTTGGAAACTTACAGGTACGTGTCATATTAAACCATATAGTCTACTTGCGTTGATTCTCAATAGCATGGATTTCGTACCTGTAAAAATATGTAAATTTTTGACCTGGTTAACCCGTGGAGCTTTGGCAGTAAAGTACATACTATTGTACGTATTGGATCCAGTTATTCAGTAAAGACAGCGGTATGGGTCCTGCACGCGTCAAAGTTTTGAAATAAGTAGCTTTTGATATCCCGCCCCCCCCCCCCCGGTACTTGGCGCATTTAAATTTGTTTTTCTCTCTGATTTTTTCTCTTTTCCTTTTATCCAGCCTCATACATATAGAAGTATAACTGTGCAACCGACACCACCAGCGTACACGGTGGAGGCATGACGTAACGCTGAATGATGTGGCATTGAAATTGAGGGAGGCAGCGCGAGCAACACGATTTTGTCTGAAATGTTCCCCAGTGCCTCACCTCTGTTATAAGGAGACGTTTTGTAAGGCAGAGAATAAGGATTCCCTTAGGTTTCATCCCTGAATATAGAGGTAGCGGGAGGTAAATCGTTGTCGCCCATGGCTCTACTTATAATAACTGAACTGTATTCCACACTGGTGTAAGGCGCGTCACGTCAGATTTAATATGAACTGTCGTTCAGTTATGCACCTTAACCATTCTGGAGATGATGTGTCCAATGCAGTGGCTCGCTGGACGCATGTGACCAGACTGTAAACAATTCGTAATTCGACGGCTGAAAAACTAATCGACTTTGAGCGATCATACATAACGGGAATTTGTTTCTAAAGATGCCCAACAACTGTATTTCCTCCGCCGCCGCCCCCCCCCCCACCCGAGCGATTTGACATGGTATCACCGCTACGCTGAACCTAAGAAGCAGAAGGGTGTAAGTCGAATTTTGTCATATTTGAGATAATACATAATTTTTCTTAGACCAGTATGTGATTTACTGCTGTTTAATTCTTGGTTCCCCTACACTGGGACAGTATTTGGACTTACAAGTATCTGCATCTGAAAGAGCTCCAGATTCTAGGAAAAATGGTGTATTGTGTCTAATATGATAAAATTGGACTTAACATCCTTCTCCTTCTCAGGTCCAGAAACACACTAGTGTGTACAGTAGTGATACGTGTATAGGTACTTAACAGTTCAACCGAAATTTAATTACCTCTGCGTGCTGTAGGTTCAGCTGTCGTCAGTACAATGGTGTGTTAAATGATTTTATACAGCCATGTGGCTGTACTTTGTAATAATCTAGATGGCCTATTCTGTTAATTACTTCGCTTCATGAAGAGCGTTTTACTGCATGGATTTAATAGTGTTCTGTAAAATACGAGATTTATCCATGCAGTATTAACTTTGACTTTCCTTTACTCTGTGGGTTTATGTTGTATTGTGTGGCCAAAATTTCAACACTAGTACTTTACAGCCTGGCCTAAATTACTGGAAACAAATAATGACTGACCTGTTGTTAGTGAGTAACAATAAACAAAACAAATTCTGGTAATGTACGAAAGGAATAGGTCGATTGGAAAGGTGAACTTTCTGCTCTTTTGTTATTTCGTTTCCTGGACAACGTTACGTGAGGGGCGATTTAAACCACATTTTCGTGAGGGAAAATAATATAGGAAAATGGTTTCATTCCTTCCCAGACATATATTCGTATATGTTTGTGTAATATATAATTAGTTTGTGTATTAATGCCCAATTTCCAACTTGAAATTTCATGTTCTTTAATTTCCTTTTTGTTAAGAGGTGCTTTTGTGTCATGTGTCAGCGTTGCTTTCATCTTTAGCTTGTAATTTCGGCGGTAGACCGAGTATTTACAAAGACTGTGTTCTCGCAGCTACATGGAAATAGCAAGAATTGCGGTGTGAATCTCGGTTTGAAGTAGTCAGCCAGCCATTACTCGTGGTAGTGGAGGTAGCGCTACTATTGCGCATGGAAAGCAGTCCCACTCCACCTTCACCGTAGCGTTGCGGAGCGCTACTGAGCAGTTGGGCGGCTCAATGTGCGCTGAGGAGCGAAGTAGTGAACATAGTCCGGTTACGTTCACAGGCGGCTAATTTCGATTTCAGTCAGTGTACATCACGTTTTATTCGAGCAAAATAAGTTTTTTTTGTATATGTGAATTATTGACGGTGATGCCTCATTTTGAGCTCTGTGTAAGGATACAAAAACGGGATGTCTGTATTCTGTATTTACGGACACATGTCAGGCTATTTTGAAACCAGGTGACACTCCATGTTTTCAATATGGCGGTGTGCGCAAGATGATGTGATTTAGAAGTGTATATAATCGGTTAATTCCTGCTATACATCAGTTGTCTGCTGTGCATATGATACTTTCATTGCAAAGGCCAGCAAGCGGTTGTGAAATTTTCTTTGTATTTTGTGCGTCAAATTTATCCTGTGTGTGTGTGTGTGATTCCATAGACTTGAAAGAGATATAAACGTCTTAAAAACCACGTGAACTTACCCTCACTTCTCTGCCATTAGAATTTTTAATTTCTTCATCACTTAGTACTATGCCCAGTGCACAAGAGAAATCGGCGTTTTGCGGTTGTCCCAAAACGTCAGTGTTATAAGGAGTTGTAGACAAATAAGTGCGTCATTATTAATTTCTCACGCAGTTCACCGAGCAGGATGATGCAGCGGCCAAACTCTAGAGTTTTGTTTGGGATGTTCCGGTTTCAGTCGGGACACTGGCTATTCTGACTGAAGTTTTCACAGTTTTTCTGAGCCCCCCAAGGCAAACCCACTGCACTACCCCGATTATGCCACAATCGATTCCTTCCAGATTCTTCCAGATTCATCGTTCACCAATCACTCGACCATTCGACGCTGTATAGTTTGAAATACTGAGATCATCGTAAAATAAACCAATGGCTTACTGTTTTTTCTGTAAATAGCTCTGTCTAACAAGCTTTTCTTGACGTAATTTCAACTGCACCGCTACACGATAAGTGTGTTCATGTATTTCGAGATAGTTAAAACAATTATTTGTGCCACATTTTAAATACAGACACAAGTGGTCGGTGTTTTTGAAAGTGCCTCTGTGCAGATTTCGAATCGTGTGCTTCCCAGTTCACGGGTCAAAATATGTGTGTGTGTGTGTGTGTGTGTGTGTGTGTGTGTGTGTGTGTGTGTGTGTGTGTGTGNTGTGTGTGTGTGTGTGTGTGTGTGTGTGTGTGTGTGTGTGTGTGTGTTGGGGGAGGGGGGAGGTGCACGCGCGTGTATGGGAAGGATAAATAGTGTGCGCGTATGTATGCTTGACTGCCGGATATTGTCGTCATGTGTAGGTATGAAACGAGATGTATTGCATGTCATTAAAAAGGCACGTGATCAGTTGTAAGAGGTTTCATAGACAGGCCAACACTCGGACGACGGCATCCGCTTCGCGAGAGCGCTTTGGAAAAGTAGTAAATTATTTGTGTGATTGCTTGCCTCTGGGAGTTTGTTATAATAATAATAATAATAATAATAATAATAATAATAAAATTATTCGCTGAGTCATATGACGGGATTTCAAAGACGTCCCTGTTAACACTGAGCACGTTTGTTGAGAGACTGATGCTGCTTTTTTAGGCGTGTTAACAAAATTGCGAAAAGCGACTATTAGCTGCATCATATCTGTCCGTCCGTCCGCATGGAACAACTCGGCTCCCACTGGACGGATTTTCATGAAATTTTACATTTGAGTATATTTCGAAAATCTGTCGAGAGAATTCAAGTTTGATTAAAATGTGACAATATTAATGAGTATTTTACATGAAAACATATGTACATTTATGATAATACCTCGCTGAATTTTTCCTAGAAGGAGAAGTGCTTGAGATAGAATGTCCAGAGAAAATAAAGACACATTATGTGTTCAGCGGATTCCCCCCCCCCCTAAAATAATGCCGTTTGCGAGATAATGTGGAAGAATATGGTAGATTCGGACACGCCACGGATGACGTTATAACACGGCGCATGCGCATTGCGGCTTGGATAGTGAAGGCTACGAACACGCACTCAGAATGTGTAATACTTAGTTGTTTTCCACGGTAACAAAAGTTACGCGAACGCGCCTGAGTGTTACGTTATACGTAGACAATTGAAGAACTGTCTGCGGGTTACTACCTTGTTCTTTCACACCCTGAGTAAGGTGTTAATTATGTGTAAAAATAGCTAATTAAGTTTTGTGCAATATTATTTGATACCTGTTTCCTGATGATGATCCCTTTTAGACGAAACGTATAGGAATACTCAGTGGTATGATATAATACAAATATCTGAGGAAGAACATTGCACATTTTTAATTGACATGAATGGATTTTATTTTTTGCCTCCTTTCAAAATTTGGATATACAGCAAACCCTGCTTACCTCGGACTTCCAGGGTAAATTAACCCCGATCGAAAAATTGTTTGTAGTCCAGAGAAGGTAGAGTGAAATGTCATGTAACATAACCACTGTCAGCACCGAACACCGAACAAGTTGGTTTAGGGGTAACATCAGATTTATTCGGAAGGTGCCCAGTTTGACTTTTGATCTCAATATGAAGTACGGTGATAAGGTACACGTGGTTTTTCTCAGCACTTCCAGGCAAATTCCGCGGTAGTACCTCAGTTTAAGCCACAGTCGCATCCACATACTTCCCAACATATTCAAATCTTTCTACCATCAGACGCCATATGCCCGTAGTTGAGTGGCCTACTGTCAACATGATGAAATAAACCGATATGTAATAAATAAATAATAAATAAATAAATAGAAGCGCGGTGTATATGAATTTATTTTTACTTTAGTCTGTCTATAAATTGCCACATCAAACAGGAAACTGTCACAAATAATTTTTCGGAGTCTTGGTTCTTTATTTTCTGCGGGGGTTTTAAATATTTTTGTGTTAATTTCTATAACGTGAGAAATATTTTGTGCTTCAGTGATTGGCCGTTCAAGGACGAAACCAAATCTGAATTACATTTAAATTTCCAGTTTGTACCGCGTAGTGAACGCCCTACACCTCGGTTGTAAAAAACAATCAGTTAACGCTGTGTAAGGAAGTAATCGCTGTTTCTTGTGAGAGCGATACAAAATACATAAATACGCTCTGTCGGAAGAACGTAGAACTTTTGTACGTTAAAACCAGGGGTACACAAACTAACCAGTAGGAACTTGAGGATTAAAGATTCTGTGTGCTGAATGTGCGCTATTGATCGATGAGTGTTCATGTAATAAGTTTATTGTATTTTATTTTTTTATATTATTTCTGACACAGTACTCATCACTGTACCAGCTGTGCTTCCCTAGTTCAACATTCGAAGGAATGCAACAGATGGTGTTTGAACTGTCATAAGTGACTTATGTTTTGAGTCCATAAAGTGACATCTAAAGAACATACCGGCATGTGTACGGAAGTACGCAACACTCCATGCTATAATCAACTTAAAATGAGGACTGTATTTTGTATATCAGTTGCACTGTTCGTTGTAAACATCTGACGGAAGTGTAAATAGTTCGGACAATTTAGCAAGATTTTCAGACTGAATTTATTACATTTTATACACACCACAAATATACAACAACTTTAAAGAAATGCAGTGGAGAAGAAAGCGTCGTATTTTATATGTAATCGGTTCAGCTCATCATGCGCTGCTCATCAGGCACTATCGTGAGTCATGTTTTACAACTGCACCTGTAACTGTAAGGGGCCGCGGTGGCGCAGTTGGTTGAGGCACTGCGCTACAAACCGGCAGGTCGCGGGTCAGTGGATTTTTTCATTGACATAATCCTGTCGGTCGCACTATGGCCCTGGGGTCGACTCAGCCTCTAACAGAAATGAGTACCAGGAATATTTCCTGGGGGGTAAACGCGGCCGGTGCGTAGGGCTGACAACCTTACCACCTTCAAGCGCCGATTGTCTAGAAATCTGGGAGCCTCGACCTCCTGGAACCCTGTGGGCCTGTCCAGGCCTGTAGTGGGACTGCTTTATCTGTAACTGTAAGCCTGCCTCACACTAGAGCATTCACCTGCACGTCTTTAGCTGTGATGTGGAATGGACCTAACATTTTTCAAAATTCTTTTACTGTTTTTCTGGACCATCAGGTTCAACCCTTTCCATGCTAGACAGGAGATAGTTAATTTAGAAACATTCAGGCGTGCATTCAGGCCTATGAAAAGTACGTGTTACCCTTCTCGTCAATTATAGCTGGAAACTTTCACTTTTTGAACTTTTTGATCGTCCACTGTTTAAAATTTCGGGGACAGGTTCTCGGTCCCTGTCCTCAGACAAAGGAGTAAGGAAAACGCTGTACTCAGTTTTGCCAGGTAGAAGAGCTGTTCTCAATTCCAGGACCCAGAGGTTGAGAATAACATGTTACGAACCTGTCTACATTTGTGTGAATTATATTTACGTTTGTAGTCAGAGCGACGTTATTCTTCCTGGCTCTGCGATTTAGATTTTTTGTTGTAAATCTTTTTTTTAAATCTTATAAGGGAGTTGAACGGAAGCACAAATGAAAAATACACCTAATTCCAGTGAAACGTATGATGATTGTTGTGTTACAGGTGAAGATGGCTGCAATGGAGTGTGCTCCAACAACGAGGACGAGGCGGATGGAGATAGAGACTCTGCCTCACCTCTCAACAGTTCCAGTGCAATTAGCACATCCTATGCGCGCGCATCTTCGCAACAACGCATGCCCAGAACGAAACCTACAACCACATCATCTCGTGCCGGCAGCCATAACTACAGACATCGTTCCTATTATCAGCCACACGATACCAACCAGCCACTTGTTACAACGGAGAAGAAAATGTTCAATGAAGGTCTGTCTTCATGATTATTATATTTGTAATGGGTGTGCACTAAAAATCAAATTAGCGCATCGGTAGCTATTTGGACACCACTATTCCTAGCACGCATGGGGATCTGATAAATGTGTACAGAAATTTAGCCAGGAAGCGTGAAGGGAACACTTCCCTTGGGAGACCCACGTTGTGCACATGCTGTGCCGTGTCGTGAAGGGTCATAATTATGACTGAGACTGAAGTAGTCGCTACTTCGCATGCGTTACTCCTTTCGTTTGCTCACCAGTTAACAAGGTATTTCTCAGCTCACCGTGTGGGACGGGAGGTTCGTGAATGTGATTTTGTCAGGATTAGCAATAATACATGTACGATTTATGATAAGTTTTAGTGTGAGGCGATTAGGTACTAGTGTAGGTGAAAAAATTTCAGTTATACATTAACACTGATATAACGTGCACAGATCGTATGCGATGTCTCCGGATAATTCGACTGTGGAAGCAAAGACGCCTTACAGGCAAAGAAAGGAAGTAGTGTTAAGTACAGCGCGGTAACGTTTATGGCAGTTCCAGTCACAGCGATCTTAGAAAAATATCAGGACAGAAGTGAGACATCCGGTGATTTGTCCCTCTGTAGCGTACAGCGAATCAAGACAGTACAGAAAATTGATCTAGCGCAAGTACCTTCTTTCAGACTCCGGAAAAAGAAAAAAAAAATATATAAGAACGATAGTAGATTTGGATGAATTCACTAGAATACACTTCGAAGGATGGCCAGCGCTTTCTGTGTCAAGCGGAAGCGTATTTCAACAGTTGATGCAACAAGAGCAAAACTGAAATAGGCTATCGATTTGAAACATGGTGTGACACCAGCTTTAAGGTTCATACGAAAAGAAATTGGGGTTTCTGTGGATGAGAACGATATCACCCAGTCTGCTTTTGATAGGTGAGCCTGACGCGCGAGAGTAAAGAATCAGATACGTCAGGGCTGTAACTGACCCTAGACGTCGGACACCAGAAAATGTGTACCCTGTATCCTTCGTCCTGTCATTTCCCGAAAACCCTTTGCTTGCTACCTTGGACGGTCTTCATGTACCCATATCAGAGGGTCAGTATCCGACTATGATTGGAGTGGTAAGAGACAAATTCGTTGTTTCTAATGCCCAAATTCGCGCCGGAAGAGACGGTGCCCTAATTCTGTGGAAGTCTTACGGGACAAAAGGGGACTGTCGCAGTTAGATGGACAATTACGAAAGATGGATGCGGGAAAAGCTGGTAAATAACTGAAGTTCGAAGCCGGATGTGGTTTTCAACAGTGCTTCCCATCATAAGGCAGTGGCTAACTCTAGTGTACAAACGGGGGGACTTTTTAACCATTTAAAGACGAAGCGTATCTGTTTTATATAAGGACTCAGTGCGTACCGCGCTGTAAACACTCTCCACTTCGGTTATAAAAACCAGTCTCTTAATGTTTTATGAGGCAAAAGTTGCTGTTTGTTCTGAGATCCGTACAAAACACAAACGCAATGTGGGCACCACGTAGAATTTTTAATGTTAAACCTGGTGGTACGTGAAGTTACCGCTAGGCTTTAAACGGTTAATTTGTTCACCGCGTTGTGCAAATATTAAAATGTTTAAATAATATAAAATCTCAGTCTTGAAGAACTACTTCTTAAAATACATGTGTATGTATTTGTATGTCTCGTATTAAGCCATTGTACGGTGCCACCAACCCGAGAGGATATACTCTGCTTTGTCCGTGCCGGATGCAAAAAAGTTTTTTTTCGCAACTTCCGGTACGTTAGATCTTGTACAGAGGAACATAAGTTATGACTCAGATTCGAGCTCCGAAATCTGGATTATATTAGTTTGCATCTGATGTGTATATTCCTTTGAACGTCTCGTTTTATGGTACGATCTATAGGACAGCACACGTGGTCTAGCTGTAATTATGTTTATGTAATTATATGCTGTATGGTATATATTCCCTTCAGGAATTTAATGACCTGCACTCATCCCCAAATATAGTTCGGGTGATAAAATCGAGAAGAATGAGATGGGCGGGGCATATGGCACGTATGGGGGAGGGGAGAGGTGCATACAGGATTTTGGTAGGGAGACCTTAGGGAAGGACACCACGTGGGATACCCAGGCATAGATGGGAGGATAATATCAAAATGGATCTTCAAGAAGTGGGATGGGGGGGGGGGGGGCGTGGACTGGATTTAGCTGGGTCACGATAGGGGCATGTGGCGGATTCTTGTAAATGCGATAATGAACCTTCGAGTTCCACAAAATGCGGCGAATTTCTTGACAAGCTGGGGACCTGTTAGCTTGACAAGGACTCTGCGTCATGGAGTTAGTTATATATTCCCTTCCCCTTCCACCTGAAGAAGGGGGCAGGTCCAGCCTAAACATCGTGGATTTTTTAAATCTTTGGTAATTGACAGTGTCCAAAATTTCAGTGACGACCAGCCTTCCCTCTAATTTTTTTTACAGCTGCGCGGATCTGCAGCTGCTCTGAGCGGAATATGTTTGCACGACCTGACGACTGCGAGGCACTTTAAAAGTTTTCTTTCTTTTTTTTGTCATATGCATGATAAGAATATGTACAATGAAAACTGAAAAATTCCAGCTGACGCGGCTACAATTCAGTATGCGCAGGAGCATTTCACTTACAGCGCGGTCGCGCACCCGCGCAGCTTAGAGGGAAGATTGGTGACGACTATGATTGAGGAACGGTTTGGCAGGTACAGTGTGGAAGACTGAAAAAGTGGAAAGACAGGTATAATATCCTACTTGAAGGTGGTTTCGTCTCTTTATCTGTAACATACATACTGTGCGTACTTATTATCATGGCCGATCCCAGTGGCCGCGCGGTCTAAGGCATAGGTCTGCGGCCGAGCGCTTGCTGGGATCGTGGGTTCGAATCCCACGGGGGGCATGGATGTTTGTCTCTTGTACAGTGTTTATGTTGTCAGGTAGAGATCTCTGCGACGGGCCGATCCCTCGTCCAGAGGAGTCGTACCGAATGTGGTGTCTGAGTGTCATCAAGCGCAAATCAAAGCCCTCTACACCACTGTGAACAAGTAGGTAGAAGAGGGAAGGACTGCGAAACGAAACGAAACTTATTATGATGGACCTGCTGTAATTTAAATTGGGCGTAAATTGAAACTTAGTTTAACCTTTTAAAGCCTAGCGGTAACTTTACGTACCACCAGGTTTAACATTAAAAAATTCTACGCGGTGCCCACATTGCGTTTATGTGTATTGTACGGATCTCAGAACAAACAGCAACTTTTGCCTTATAAAACATTAAGAGACTGCTTTTTATAACCGAAGTGTAGAGTCTTTACAGCGCGGTACGCCCTGAGTCCTTATGTAAAACATACGCTTCGTATTTAAAGGGTTAATCCGTAGGCCAGCTGTAACGAGAATCAGAATTAATCGTGCCCGAGTTAATTATTAAATTATGTGTCTCAACATGAAGGTACTTAATTAAGCACCGTGACATTAATGCATATAGGGTATAATGGATATACAGTATATTAGGTTCAGGCGACTAGTTTGAAGCTCCAGCCACTTTAATCCCGTAATTTTAATTGTACACCTTTTCTCAGTACGCTTCCAGTCTCACATTCATTCTTGTATAGCACAGTCCGCCACTTGAACAAAACTAACTATTGTTCACCCCTGTTTCGAAGTACTGGGAATACTGCAGTGTAGATAACCGGGCCCCTTATACAGGCTGAAGACGTGAGGATCGTGGAGCTAAGTGTCTCGCTATCCAGATTGTGTTTCTCCGCCAACTGAGTGATGACAAGCTACATTAAATTGTGGCATGCGATATTACACCATCCTATTGACAACGAAGGAATCGCTTGCTAGAGGGTTGCCCCATGAAGGTGGGCGTCAGCGGTTACCCACCTGATTCAAGCGTTTGGCGTGGCAGTTTGCAGCGTAACAGTTTAACGTGACTTAAGGAACAAACTGCCAGTTTTACTGAACTGTCGTTTGGTGCATATTTGCTGATTCCTCTACGAGCTGACATAACTGTCCATAAAGTAACCGCCTACTGCTAGACAACTGGCAGGAGCACCTGTATCTTATATCCGCTAGGTCGCATATCGGCTCAGTCCCACTCAGCCTTCTACCAATTGATTACTTTGGTTCCTGCATTAGGAAGAAGGATCAGGAGTCGTAAATGGGAGCACGCATGTCTGTCTCGTGCCGAGCTCTTGAATTCGTGGAGTTTCACCTGCATGTTCACTGTGCGATTGTAGTATAGTATTATAACGCTTAGACAAAGGGGTACTTCACCTTTGAACTTCTTTGATTTTGTCTGTAGACGTAGCCCTGTGCCTGCTCTGACACTCGTACAAGTCTTGATTACATCTCCAGAGATTTTAACGTGGGAGCCGGTGTAGCCCAGTCGGTATAGCGGCTAGGCTGCGGGATGGGCGGTCCGGAGATTGAATCCCTCTAGGGGCTAAAGATATTGTTTTTGTCCAGAGTCTCCAGATCGGCCCTGGGGCCCACCCAGTTTCCTGTTCAATGGGTACCGGGGTTCTTTCAAGGAGGTAGAATGTCCGGGGCGTGGGGTTGTACAGTCGGTGGTCAGTCTCAAGCTCCGGGTATCACGAAATTGGTTTTTCATACGGGGAAAAATGACATAAACCCGCGAGGATAAATCCCAGACGTTCCAGTCCAAACTGTTTCCTTAAAGTCGCTGTCGCACACTCAGTTTTGTCACGTGGAATCAGTAAGTATCAGTGATAAAATTGTGTTTTGTCAAGGAAGAGGTAGAATTCCACGCATTGGCCTCGACTGTAGATGGAGGGAAGTTAATAGCTTCACGTTCCAGCAATCTGTATCTCCCGGTGAGAGACATGACGTTGCTGACCGGAGAGGAGGCTATGTGAGCGCCCTAGGCGCTCTTAGACATAAGGCGAAGAGAATTACGAACCATTTATGACTTGAATATTCTGTGTGTATTTATTAGTGGTTGCATTCTCCGCGATTCCTTGTTGAGAGGCTTTCTGTTTTACAGTCGGTAGACTTGCAGACATTCGGACAGCGGATTGCTGCATGAATACGTAGTCCTGTCTTAAAAACTAATAGTGATGACTACACGCTATTTAGCAGTTTGGGGAGACTATATGACTCAGTCATACAAGTAACTTGTGTCTTCAGGGATCATCCAAATTAAAACACATAGCGACCTTAGAATCCTATTTCCAACGCTTGCACTTTCTTTCTTCTACTTTTCTGCCGTCTGTGCTATTTGCGGCCGTCTGACGTAGTTAATTCCATCTGGGCCTTACACATTCCTTCATCTCTCCCAATATAATGATCTCCTCATTCATATTACTGACTTAAATTTGTGATGTATTTGTTTTCGTAACCTTGTATGTCTAACTGTACACGTCAAAGTTGTTTACTTATTCCGTTTTACTCGCCATCTTGTCTTTGTATAGTCCGCGAAAGACAAGTAATCTTTGATGTCGAAAATTTGCAAAGCCCGGAAAACATGAAAATAGGCAGCCATTTCTCAGTGAATGTTTAATTTGAGTGAATAAAATGGTTGCAATTACCGTTAATGAGTAATCAGTACTTGTCTGCCGCCGGTGCTGAAATCCGTAGGTCTCCAACGCGCTGCCCGCCAATATGCCTTCATGACGAGGACGGGGAAGACTTTACCTTTTTTTTCTGGCTTTACCAGTATTTGAGTTATGCCTATAATGTCAGTGATTACTCATAACCCACTTCACACTGCAGGCATGCCTTGGTAGCAGCCGGCCATCTGTTTAATTCACGACCGTTAATCAGAATACAGTCGAACTCCGTTCTAACGTCATTAAAGGGACTGAATACTTGTGTTGTTATAAACGAGTGTTGTTATAACCGAGGAGTATAATGTTATGGTTAACAGAGAGGAATTTATATGTACCACAGGATATCTGTTGTTATAGACGAGGTGTCGTATAAACCGATGTCGTTATAACCTGGTTCGACCGTATTTTATTAGCGCCGCTGTCCATTACCATGGCTGTATAGCGTCGATGGTAGATGGAATATAGAGCATTGATGGAATTACTGTGTAAGGGAAAAATCAAGTACTGTAAAGAAAACGTTTCTTATTGTTGCCTGATCGCATCATTTCCCACCTTTACTGCCCCTGGTATCGAACTCGGGCTTATGGTCGGAGCTCCTGTTTTGGGGACTTGTTATGAAATGTCAGGTACCATACAACTGGTCCACTCGTCGAAACCTTAACCGATGGGGGCACGCACGCACCACGCACGGTCTCAGTTTTTGTAACTGGGAAGGATTAAATGTTGTAGGGTGATAGTATGAGTTTCGACACGAAAACCCAAGACTTTATAAAAAGACGTGCATGCATTTGCATAAGATTTTGAACGCGAAAGACCTTCGTAACGTCCTTTATCTTCAACGTAAGTCTTGGAGCGATGTATATTCATGTTACAGGATAACAACAAACAACAATTAGGAAAGACTTCGAAAGTGCGTGTCAGGCATTGACATTTAAATCATTCTTCACGTGAAGTCGTCCAAGCAAATAAAGGAGGACAGTGAACTCCAGGAAGTACAACGATTCGAAACATTTTCACCTGGTGACGCAACGGGCTAGGGGAGTTTGACCTTTAATAATAGACCGTCATCCTAAATATAAGCCACGTTACCTCAGCAACATACACGTACTTTGCCGTGTGGTGTCACAGTGTCCGGACTTAGCACATGCTTTGTGCATGCTTCAGAATTAAATTTTTCATAGCAATATCCTTCTAACGATAAATTGAAGTTATATTTGTTTCTAGAAACACAGTCGTATCCCTTTCGTACTACTTAACATATTTTCTTTCCTGTAAAGGAAGCAATTAGCTCATGTGATCATAATATTGTATGTGTGTTTATGTATGTTTGTGTGTCTCCCCATTTAAGTCTTTCAAACGTGTGGCCAATTGCCACGAAACTTTTAGGACCATAGTGCCATTAAGAGGGCAACCAAACTCCTTATTCTATAATTTCTTGCAATCCGTAATAACAACGTGGCGGACACGCGAACATGCGAAGCAGGAGCGGCACTAACGCCGCTTGCTTTAGCGACCTGAAATGAGGCACGGTAATAGGTCGTAGGAATATATGTAAGTTTTATTAAGGAAGTGCTTTGGGGGTATGTAAAACATTAAGTTGGTAGCTGTTGGGAATATTTTCTTGAGCTTTTGGCTTGTTCGTGACAATTGACAAGCGATTATAAATATCTATGTGAAATTTGGTACGGAAGTGAGCACTAAATATACATGGGTATACTTACGACTTTGACATGTTGTGTATAAGTTAGTATTTACAAACATGGAGAGATGATGCCAAATTTGAGTTTAAGTAACACAAATTTGACGTATGCAGAAACTGTACTTAACCTTTTAAAGCCTAGCGGTAACTTTACCTACCACCCTGTTTAACACTCAAAAATTCTATGTGGTGCTCAGATTGCTTTTATGTGTTTTGTACGGATCTCAGAACAAACAGGAACTTTTGCCTTGTAAAACATTAAGAGATTGGTTTTATAACCGAAGTGGAGAGAGTTTACAGCGCGGTAAGCAATGAGATCGTATATAAAAGAGACACGTTCCGTCTTTAAAGGGTTAATATGCCTAGTAGTGTCCTTACAAGAATGCGATGAAAATACTAGCTAATAGATGTGCATAGCTAGAAATTTTCAGTACGTAGCTAATAGGGAAGTAGGCTGTGTGAACTCTGCTTGGAACTGCTTGTTATTTGTTATTTTTAATAAGGCAGGTAATGTACATATAAACGTAACTTCGAGGCGCGTTCGCGTAACCATTGCTGCCGTGCGAAAGCGAGAAGCGTTCCATATTCTGAGTGTGTGTCTGCGCCCTTAGTTATCCAGCATGCAATGCGCATGCGCCATGTTATATTGTCATCTGTGGCTTGTGCCATATTATTCCACATTATCTCTTAAATGGTACGATTTTCGGAAAAAAGTTATTGAACAGAAAATGTCTTGTTTTTCTCTACAGCATTTTGTCTGAAACATTTCTCATTCCAAGAAGAATTGAGCGAGTTGTTATCATAAATGTACATAGGTCTTCCTGTAAAGTACCCGTTATTCTTATCGGATTTTTAATGAACTTAAATCTTCTCGACAGATCTTAGGAAAATACTCAAATTTCATGAAAATCCTTTCAGTGGGGGCCGAGTTGTTTTATGCGGACCGACAGACGGACTGTCCTGACGAAGCTAATAGTGGCTTTTCGGAATTTTGCCAACGCGCCTATTACACGTCACACAGACCAACAAGTCAGAATTTTTCATGAGTAAATATTATATTAACCTTATTTTTTACAGGTAACCAGCGCTGAAGCGTATTAACAACAACAGAATTTACTTATTTATACGAATAGAAGGCTTTATAAAACTCATATCATAATGCAGCATGCAGTTAGGCGCGCGCGCACGCATGCACGCACACACACACACAAATTCACTCGCATATTTTCAGAATATACGTACATATAACGACACAAAATTTAGACTTGCACATGAATTCCCGCTGTTGAAGCTTTTACGGCCGCCATGTTGGTACTGTAAACAGTAGGAACTGGCTTTCACCAGGCGTTTAACGATCTGTTATTCACACTGAGTTTAAGAAGTGCCTAGCATTAGAAGGAGACCATACAGGGACACATGATAGCGTCCAAATTTGTTTAGTGATACCTAAATTAGTCCACGTGATCACAATTAAAACCCGCCAGTTAAGGAAAAATGAAGGAACCTGATGTAAATACTAATGAAAATGGATTATATCGCTGACTGTGTAATAGGTTTTATTCTAATACATGTCAGGAAATGAGGCGTATAGTTTTTGGGTAAGTGAGCAGCTTTCTGCCGCCAGGTAGTTTAAAGTTGCGTTGGTAATAAAATGTTGATGGCAGTAGCTAGTTTTGATAGTGATGCATTTAATCGTGCTGCCCTGAATAATTCAGATATAGCCTACATAAGACAGTGTGAAAGGCAAAAATCAGCTGCAGGAGTAAGGGCCATGAAGAATGTACTGCCGCATATATTTTCGAGTTCCTTGCGACTCTTTACGTCACAGCCTGATGGAGTCTTGCGCAGGAACCGCATGATCGTATCCGGTGTTCTTAGTTTCACTTTTTTTTCCCCTGCTGTCATCCTGTGGGTTCCTTCTGTTCTTTTTCTCAGTTTTGGCACCGATGACGGGGCCACTGGGCCGGTGGCCAACTATGCACTCCTGGCGTTACCTCCTGTCCGTCTGTTCGTGCTGAAGCAGGCACATGACTGTTACGTGTTTGCAGCACTCGTGACCCGACTTTTACCATCATATTATTTATAGTATCGAGTTCGTGATGAACACATTTTTACAAAAGACAGCCAATCCATTCAAGTTCTGAAGCATTTATTTAAATCCAGGCGGTTTCAAAATTATCACCGTTGCAGCAACTCATTCTGTTCTGAGCAAATTCGGTCTTAATGTAGAAACGCACTATTTAGAAACGCCGCAGAGGTGTTGAGGCTTTTGTTGCTTCGTATAAGCGTTGTGACTATTTTTTGTTATCAGTATTCATCAACTTTTATTCACTGTAACGTCTGTTTCTAATTTTATGTTCGTTTCCTTTCCCTTCTAATGTCTCTCCCATCCTTGCTGACACTGCCTCTTCTGCGCGTTTTTATTTCCGTCTTTTCTTCCCACTTGTGGTTTCACCTTTGTATTATAATTGGTTCACCTTTTGTATCTGTGTATCTTTTTAACTGTATTTTCCCCTTTATATATAATCTCAGTTTCTAATACTGTGCTGGAACTTGTCTGCCATTCGCCGTTTTAATCTCTTTATTCATTGACTGTTCCCCTCTCCTTTATTATACAGGGTGATTCAAGAGGAAAAGTTAATGTTTTGGTACGTAATAGTATCGGTCATGATGAGAAAACAGTTAGTATGTACGTGTGTCTAATTCTGAATGGTTACCGAGATAGAACTGTTTGAATATACAGAACTAACTACGTCGGATTTTTGTTTGCGGAGTTGGGTGAAGAGCGAAGTTGACAAAAGAAAGGTGGATACACGAGACGAATTGCTCGCTCGCATTTTGGATGCTGCTGCCCGCTTTAAGAAATGTGAGGATCAACTCAGACGAAACACGCGCGATCTTTGCACACAAGTTACAAAGTGAATTGAGGTTGAGCCTGGATTTTCGAACATTTGTGAACTCCAACAAATTTGTCATTTACGTGTAATAAATTTGTTGTTTAAACATTATATTAAAATAAACTGACACTAATTTCTCTTTTTATATTGCCATTCGGAATGCTTTTGTATTTGCAGATCAAACAGCTGTATCTCGGTAACCATTCAGAATTAGTTGCGTTCTCACATGAGCTTTTTTTTTCTCACAGTGACCGATGCTGTCACATCCAAAAACATCGTCCTTTCTTATTTGATCACCCTGTATACAGCACTGCAACTCTTCGCTTACCTTCTCTTCCTTCTCTTTTATTTTCTCCTCCTCCGCAAAACCTCTTTGACCTTTTGACTTTCTGTTAATTTTTTTGTTAGCGTTCTAGTTGCCTGAGATTTTAAACGCCGTTTTTCCAACCAGTACCATTATCTGCCTTGTTTGGCGGTCTTTTTTATTTTACTGCGGCTCATTTTTATCTTATTTTTCTTGTGTACTTTTCCATTCGCACTGTCCTATTTTCCTTCATTCTCCTATTGTGTGTCTGTCTGTCTGTCTGTCTGTGTCCTGTGCTTCCCCTGCGTCTCTAGTCCCATATGTGTATTCCATTGGCTGCAGAACTTTCGGTGTCGGTGTTACGGAGGGGGGGGGGGGGGCAGAAGCAGGGTATATCTTACAACTTAGCGAAAACTGCCACTCTTTTCGCGACACTGGCTCTAAAATATCAACCTGGTAGATTTATCGGCAACTGCAATCAAGTCCGTGTGCTTAACTTTATATTGACGTGACGCATTCCGCTGCCATTCGTTTGTATCAGTATGCTTGCTTGTGCTTGTACATCATTTTTTCGGTATTATTGATATTTATTTCTCATGAACGGTATAGACATAGATCAGTAGGGGAAGTTTGGTACCAGGACACACAATTTTTTATTACGTGTTATCCGACAGGGGCATTTTATTTTTGTGCGTCATGAATTTGGTTTATAAGGGGCCCACGCCTCTCTCTTGCACATACACTCTGCCGCCTGCGTTTGTGCTTATTCTGTCTTGTCGCAATATCTGATCACGTTTCCAGGCCTTGTTTGCGTGTACTGAATATTTGGGTCTATTTTATGTATGAGTTAGAACCACAGGAATATTAAACCAGCATTTCACTTATTTTATTAAAAACAAACTACTTGCACATACAAAGTATATATATATATATATGTACACACGCGCACACACACACATATTCCCTCCTACATGTTTCGGCGGTCGACCGCCGAAACATGTAGGAGGGAACATCGTATCTATTTGTATATTTATGTATATACTTCGTATGTGCAAGTAGTTGATCTTTTAATAAAATAAGTGTAATATGCTGCATGGAATAAACACTATCAAAACAGTATGTCACTGTAATAAACATCGCACTCAACGGTACGAATGCGCATATTTATACGCGCAACGAAATGAAGCAACCAAGGCCAATAAAGCCTATATCTTAAACAGGCTTTTCAGTTTGCATCTGAGTATTCACTTCCCACTTCCCTCAGCGTTCCGTTCTCTTTACAGTCCTGTCTACTTCTCTTCATACATGCTGTTCGTGTTTAGCACTTTGCTGCACTTAGCGCAGTCAGGCATACTAAAATGAAATGTGCTGTCTTGACTTGCTGAAACGCGGTATGTGAAGGGAATGTAACTTAACCGGCCTGGTAGCATCAGGATACAGTAACTCTAAGTGGCTTCATACACCGTAGTGTCCACAAGTATTGATATCGCCTGCCGGTTCACTGGTTTATAACTACCGTTCTGTTTTCTCTGTGTGTATGTATGTCTTTGTGTCCCAGTTTATTAAATTAATTGCTCACAAAAGCAATAATAATCGGAAATTACTCGCTTTAAACCGACTGTCCGTAGAACTTGGAGCTGAAGATTCGTTTACGCTTTATTTCCATGTGAATCCTGCTCTGTTTATATGTGTGTTTATCCCTTTCGGCCGGGCAGAGACTGCTGTATTAACTAAAATAAGTCAGACCAAACGTTTTGTGTTCTTCCGAATTTAACAGTCGTAACGTCACTGAAGTGCGTGCTGTGTGACCGGCTTAGGTGATATGTTACTGAAATAACCCAAGAATTGAAAAAATGCCTTCCAAGATTGGACGTCGTCACGTCAGTGGATTTAAATATCACGATGTTCTGGGTTGGGACACTATGCAGTTTTGTACTTATAGCAGACTACGCGGTGTCACTTTGGAGAACAAAGGGGTCTTAAAACAGCTGTTGGTTGAACTCTTTTATGAGAGTGAGTGCGGACAAAAGGTGTATAGTTCAGGGTGTGAATTATAAGGCGAGTACAGCCCGATGACGTGGAAGGTTTCAGCAC
Organism: Coptotermes formosanus; assembly: GCA_013340265.1. Classification (NCBI taxonomy): domain Eukaryota; kingdom Metazoa; phylum Arthropoda; class Insecta; order Blattodea; family Rhinotermitidae; genus Coptotermes; species Coptotermes formosanus. The sequence goes on from BLKM01004803.1 coordinate 574,197, forward strand.
TTCTGACTGCTAAAATAGACAGTGCCAATAGAAAACAACTCTATTTTAGATTAGTTGGTTACCCAGACAGTATTTTTCAAAATTAGCTTCTGTGTAGAAATAAAAAGTATACGTGTTTAATAGTCAAAACCTTTTGCAGGCTAAGTTAACGTGAATTTTATTTAAAGATTTAGCGCGTACCGGGCAGTAAACACATTGCCTTTCCACTCTACAAACCAGTCAGTTGTGTGGAGGGGAATAATCTTACTGTGTTTTGATACTCATACGGAACACATTTATATATTGTGTGGCCACAGTATAGTGTTCATGTAAAACCTGGAGGCACGTATAATAACCACTGGACTTTAAGGGAATTCAAAGAATCAAAGAAGGGCTATAAACTGCAGGGTTTATGGCTTGTTGAGTATGGAGTTAGAATATGAAGGTGAATTAGGCAGAGGTGGGGGAGATAAAACTTAGTTGTTTCAAAGATACTTACTCTCCCTAAGTATTGAGGTACTGAGGAGATCCATCATTTTGAAGTATCTTAAGTTTTCTGTGAACGACCTCCCAACCTGATCCTTAATTCGTGAACTGGTAGTAGAATTTGTCAAGTTGTTCAGGCAATGCCAGCGTTACGTAGAATACTAAGCAAAGGTAAGCACTCCGACGACTGGCGTACTTAGTCCCATAAACGTGAGAAAGCTATATGCAACGACAAAACCTGATTTGGACGTACAGATAACCTCTGACAAACCTGACGATAAAATGCGCAGATCTGCCTGCAGGGTTATCGGACTGTGTTGGTGAGGCTTCTCCGCTGTCTTCTCGATTTAGATCTTGTACATAATCCAACCAGTAAAGGCAAAGCCTAGTAGCAAAATACAATCCTACTAGCACGGTACTGTGTTAACATCAGTGTTCTTGCCTTATCGTGTGCGCAAAGCGTGATTTTATTCACGCACTAACTTTTTTACTTGTCTGCGAATACTGATAGATGTAATCAGTGATGTTCAACCTGTGATCCGCGAAAGGTTTGCTGGCGATTCGCGGAAACCTACTCCATTGTCGAATAGTAATACGAGTAGTAGTAGTAGTAGTAGTAGTAGTAGTAGTAGTAGTAATCAATCAATCAATCAATCAATCAATCAATCATTCGGTATTTATTAACGGGCAGGCTTAATAGCAAAAGTGCCTATTATAAAGCCAGCACAAAAACACAAATACGGCACAAAAACAGCACAGATACACTAAACAAACAAATAAAATAAAACAATATTATTATTATTTCTTACTGCAATTGGGTTTTCACCCGGTGGCAGCAGTCTTACACCAGTACAGACACCACAGTACAATAACACATGCATAAAACGGAACAGCACAAATTGCAGTACACGTATTGGCAGTTCACCCACACAATACAATTACAGGAAAAGATATGTAAAAGTACTGGGGCAAAACCCCTATACTCTGAAGAAACACAGATAAGTTTATTTAAAAGTGCCCCAGTTCAGGGCAAAATCTGTTGTAAAGAAGTAACGGGCTTCCTGATGTTCATAACGGCCGAACAATTTATTGAATAGTTAGTCACTGTTACTTCTTAGGACTGTCCTTCATGTAGTTGGATGTTAAAATATTAATTTAAGATTGTAGAAGATCATCACTGTATTTTTGAAAATATTTATGCAACCTCTGATTATTCGTAATTTAGCTTGCTTTATGTCATTTCAGTTCTTAGTAGCTTTGCAGTGCAGAAGTAAAAGTGATGGAATTCTTATGTTATGCAGTCGTCTTCTCGTAAGATTCGGGTAAGCATTTAACATTGATGTTAAACTGAAGGAGACTGTTACCCACATTCGCGTATTTTTAATGTTCTTACCGTGCTCAATGCTCTTTTAAGGTATACTTAATTTTTGTTTATTTCGTCACAATTTATTTCACCATATCTCTTCAACAAACTCAATATGAGCATATTTATTTTTTGGAATAATTATGTATTTGTTACAGACTAGCGGTAGGTGGGAAAATATATTTAGAAACGTAGAATGACGATTACCTTGCTGATCTATTTTTAAAGTACACTCTTGAGGGAAAAAGAACAAGACATTCCCTTAATTTTAGTACGAAAATATTATATCAAATATATTCCAGAAATGCGCCTGAATGCCAGTCATTGTAATTAATGTAGTTTGTTGGACAGAAGACGTTACATGTGGTATGTGTGTTAGGGGGCTCGTTTTTAGATTTTTGACTTCTCTTTACGTAAGTACTGCCGCTAGAAAAATTGAAATAATATGTCAGATTAAGTAGCCCCTGATGTAAGAATTAGAATGGCTGGAGATCTTTGTGACAGTCATTGTATAGAGGAAATGATGTTGGCAATAGTGTTCTGTATCCTTGAATTTGTGCTGCAGCTGGAAATGCGGAGCTCCACACAGCGTGATATATTTAATGCGATTTGTAAGTGTGTGGATGTCCCGTTTAGTGCTAGCAGAGAATTTATTTGATTGTCACACGCCACAGACCTTTGCATTGCAACTAAATGAGGTAGGTTTTCTTTCTTGTGGTTTTCTGACTGAAAATATGAATATTTTTATGATGGCAGTAATGCATTGGTAGCGCATGCATGTCCCTGGTAGAATGTACTGAAATTGATTCGATTTAAATTTCTGTTTTGTTAAACGCACATGTAAATAATTAAACGTACTTCTGGAAACACGTTGCATCATACTAGGATGAATTTTTTTTTTTCGAGAACGGACTAGGGCGGAGGACCCATCCACTCTTCCCATGATGTTTGGCCCACCCGTAAGACATAAATTAATGTTACGGTTACTTGCCTAAAATATTCACTGTAGACTTCGTATGCCAAGCACAGACGTTCATGCGTGCGTGAATTTGACGAAACGAATTTTTAAATGAAGCGAAGTTTAATCTCGCAAAACGTGGTACATACTTGTATTGTCTCGTTTTAACAGCTACGTTATCATTGCTAAGACCCTTAAGGTGTGAAGGTGAGAAGGAGCCAGGGTGGGCTCCAGAACCGACCTAGAATTTATGACGAGGGGTAGTATTTTTTTTTTCGTGCCTGGTATTGAGTCCAGACGGTGTGCGTCACTTTTTGCCGCACTTTTGCACTTTTTACAGAAACACAACTGCAGTTTTTGTAATTCCTCTTACAGAGCTTAATAGCATGACAGTGAATGGCTGTGTTTCTCCTGTATTCTACGTCCCAGTAATTAGTTTACTGGCCACGTTGGTACGACTGACGCCAAACCAGTAACAAGGCTGAACACTGTTAGAAGTGTTTCAGTGCCGAATTCGCTTAATCACGTTTAACTCTGTCAAAAATTTAAACGTTTTTATTTTATTGAGGAATTATGCCTTTAAAGTTACTCTTAATTGTATATACATTGTTAAAACGCCCGTTTCGTTTTCTGTATAGGCATGTGTATTTCTATATGCATATTTTCTTGCACTTTTATGCAATCATGATATTGCAGTTACTAAAATTATCGAGTTTAAATGAGCCGTGACCACTCGGTCAGCAAAGTTATGTGCCTGCGCGCTGAACTGTGGAAGCAAGACTGCGACAGAACCACGCCGAGACGTGTTTTAGGATACGTCCAACTTCGTGTTCTATACGAACCGGCCGTTCTTAACCTTTCAAAGCCTAGCGGTAACTTTACATACTACCAGGCTTATCTTTAATCAATTCTCCATGGTGCTCACATTGCGTTTTGTACGGATCTGAGAACAAACAGCAACTTTTGCCTGACACCTCATCAAATTATTGTTTTTTTAGACTGAAGTGGAGTGTTTACTGCGCGGTACGCCCTAAGTCTTTATATTAGACAGAATGCGTTTCGTCTTTAAAGGGTTAAAGAGGCAAACCTACAGACAAGGTTCGCACGTTGCCTTAACGACATGTTGCTGGAGTGCAGGAGTGGCCCCAGTGCCGTCGCCACTGTGGTAGTCTGAGGTAAGCTCTCGCCACGGGACTCTGTTCTGAATCAAATCCATATTACATTGTCTTACATCACTTGTTAAGGATTTTATTTTAATATTGTTCTCCCATCTATGTTTAGGTCTGTCAAGTGGTCTCTTTCCTACAGTGTTTCCAGTTACATTTTAGGCATAGCCTTGCTAGTATCAGCTGTGTGTTCCCTTTATGACCGCCGTCAGTCATGTCTGCATGATATTACCTCACTTTCCACCGTGTTAGTGTGAAGCATTAAACTTCAGCGCACAGAATTTCCCCTTTTTGCAACAAAATGTAGCGACGGTATGTTGATCGCGTCTGTTTTGTCTGTGAGACTCATGGGACGCTTTTTGGTAGGGACGCTGTCCAGACTGAGGTGTGTCTCATCCCGAAGACTGTTAACATTAAGACAAGGAACGTAGTGTGTATGTGCTTATCAGATCTCTTCCTCTTGTGGTCGATACAGCAGGAAATCCGACGTTGATACAGTGTTATTAAATTACCGAATAACCAGGAGATTGTTTGGACACCACTTATTACAGGTGATCATTGGGACTGGTACGTTTCAGTAACGAGTTACGAAGTGTATTGAAAAGTAAATATACAACGTATAATTAGCTGTAATTATGATAGTTGTGCGATGATTAGAGTTGTTCGTGTTTAAAATAGCACCATTGTAGTCGCACTGGTAGGCATGACCAGGGTGAAAATCATTCAGTGTTTTGCATGTCATTAAGAGTGACTTAGAAGAGGGGTGCTCAAGCTTTGGGAACTCCGAGATCACTTACTGTTGGTGACAGTTACGAAAATGATTCGTACTTTACGTGAAATACTTGTGCCACAAGATATGTGCATCGTACTTTACGTGAAATACTTGTGCCACAAGATATGTGCATCGTACACACACGGGTACTGTAATGAAAATGGTGCATCTTGGAAAGTAGCCTACAAAAAATAGAGAAGTGGAGTCAAAATGAGCCACATAGTATTGAAGTATCATTGAATGTTGACGTAAACATCGAGATTACATTGGCGTCCAGCGAATCTTAGAGATGGTGGCTGACTTTGTTTCTTCAAAAAAATTTTGACAGTGGGACCCTTTTCGCTAAATGCTTGCTGGTGCCAGGATACGGTGACAGACAAATATAATGGGAACATTTCATCGTCGTTACACAGCTGAGCAAACAGCTTATATTTCCATTAACCTGGAGGGTGCATTTATTCTGCAGTCCCGTTGAAGTTAGAAATGAAGTTTTAAATGCGCTGTAGACATCGTCATCTCGTGTGGTCTCTTTCATGGCTAAAAGTGTTAGTGGAAGGTTTTGATGTTACCAGTTTTCGGATTTCGGATCACATTACGAAAGGCTTGGTGTCATATATGCAAATAAATTACTTTAAACTCCTCAGGATATATTATTAATACTTGAATCCATTACATTTACCTCAGGTTTTGTCTGTCATGTGGCGTATTTTAAGTTAGACCACACTACAAGTGAGCTTAAGTTGGTTTATATAATTTAGTGAAAGTGCCCACAGTGGATTTCTGTTCATCAATACTTTGTCACCAGTCCTTAAGTGAATTGTTACCAACTTTAAATAGATGTGTTACTGTCTTGTGGAGGTATTCCCTGAAGGATAGAGTTTTCAATACCAACCCTAATACAATTGATGATTTGAATGAGCAAATACAGTAGTAAATGTTTCCAAGCTCAACAAAGCTTTTCGAGCTCTGTTGTGGAATTTCATCTTCCGAATTTGACGCGCCATGTCACATTAAGGAGGATCAGTCGAAAGTGTTTCACATTCAGGACTGTACTTCAGTTAAGTGCAAAAACAGCGAAGCATGTACTGGTTTCTTTTTTGTTTTTATGTACAATAAGTTACTCTATACATGACGTAAAATATTTTTAAACGAAGTTTAGCTGTTGTAAGTCAAGCTTCTTTCTTTATTGTGTGACTATTTACAGATATAAAAACAGAAACTTTACATTAATCATCAAGTATACTGATTCTGATCACCCAGAGTCATCCCAAAGTGAAATTTTTGTTCTCTCAGTAACGTGTTTAATGAAACCTGTCCACGTTGCTTCTAATACAGTCACTAAAAACATGACTTCCTATACGGCATTTGTAAGCCCGTCTTGATTGCCACTCTCTGTAACGTACGTCTGAAATTAACATTGACGTTGGACGAACAAGCATGAAGTCAAAACGGAAAGCGACATTGTGTGGACCATATTTTTTGTTTTAAAAAATACGTGAGGGATAAACAGCAATAGGCAGTCATAGACTTCCAGAAGTGTAGTTGGAAGACTGATACTGGTCAAGATTTGCAGCTAAAAGAAACATTGCTCTGTAATTACGTTGTTATACACTGGCGTAATACGTGCTGTCACATGTTTCGAGGACTGCACATCTGAGAAAGGTAGATGCATTTTTATTTCTGTATGTAAATTAAATCGACACAACTTATCGTGTTCCTGCACTGATCTAAGAGCGGGTGTCTTGTTTTTAATGTGTTCAGAAAGCCGTGCTGTCAGTGGTGAACCCTGGGCCTGGACTTTAAAGGCGGTAAATAAACCCTAACATTTCCTCCTGCATCCTACTGTTTTGCACTTTGTAATGCAGTTCGTATGACTATTTTTCTTGAAGTATTTCTGGGATAAACTGGGCCATTGTTAACCGCTGGCAAATCACTTGGGGCACGGTCTCAAGAAACATTTTATTCTTCATACTAGTCGTGAAAGAGACTGTTCTAATTGCCATTCTGCAATTTTCGGAGTCCAGTTTTATAATACGTACAGCAGAATCTTTTCTTGAACAAGATACGTCACTTAGCGAAACCTCTTTCACAGTGTCTGATGAAACGTTACGTAACTGGCTCCGCGATGTGTACCCGTCACTTAGCGTCATTTTGGTAATTGAATCATGCAGGTGTAAGTGGGTTGGGTTTGTGACAACATGGACAGGACTTATTTTAAGCTGCTGTGTTGGAATCCGAACGGGAGGTCATCGCGTAGATAAGGAAGTTGTATGACAAGACGGACGATGCACGTGTAACGTATCATTATAGACGCGTTCGCGTAACCATTGTTGCCGTAGAAAAGCAAGAAATACTACATATTCTAAGCGTGTGTGTGTGTAGTCTTAGTTATACAGCATGCAAAGCGCATGCGCCGTATTATACTGTAAACTGTGGCCTGTCCAGCTTTACCATATTTTTCTGCATTTTCTAGTAAACGGCACGATGTTTGGAGAACATCTGTTGAACTAAAAATGTGTGTTCTGATTTTCTCTACAACTTTTGTCTGAAACATATCTCATTCTAAGAAGAATTCGGCAAGTTAGTATCATAAATCTACCCCTGTCTTCATGTAAAGTACCCGCTATTGTTGTTACATTTTAATGAAATTTAATTTTCTGGACATATTTTCAACAAATGATCGACATCAAATTTCATGGAAATCCGTCCAGTGGGAGACGGGAGTTGTTCCATGCGGACGGACGGAAAGACAGACACAAATGAAGCTAATAGTCGCTTTTCTCAATTTTTCCAACGCGCCTAAAGATGAATCGGCCGGGGGGGGGGGTGGAGAAGAGGGTTTAGTTGTGACTTGGTTTGAACCAATTGTGACCTGAAATATTCCGGCTGCAGATATTGTAGCGAATATTCATATTCCGCAATAGTGAATATCTTGCATGGTCTAATGTATATCGTTTCGTCAGAGACGGTGCTGCACCAGTGACATAATTCCTGATGCAGTACAGTGTTGTACTTGAAACCCAGTGCCCGTATCCGTATTAATAACAGGAATATTCAGCAGCCATGGTAGTCCTAATTTCCGTACACCATCGTGGAGACTACCAAGATTGTATGACTGCAGCCTGCTGAATTTGTGGCAGCGTTTAATAAACGAAGATCTGTCCTTTATTGATGCCCATGGAACCGCAGATACCCAACAATATCGTACAGGGAGCGTTATGTATCTGACCCTTCGGTGACCTGAAGTAACCTGCACTTTAAAACGTCCTCCCACTGGCGTGCTCAGTGGATGTTCTACTGCAGCTGATCAATACTAGGACGTATCTGTAGCTGCACTGTACTCTCCAACTTCAGGAAGCAGTTGTCAGAGAACTGTAGCCTGAAATCGTGCTGACTCGTGCATGTACAGCGAATTTGTTTCGGGTTGTGGGTCTGTGAAATATTTTGCCACTTCTTTAGTATCTACTTACCTTGTGTCAGATGCTTGTAGACCACACTGTCCCAACATATGTCAGACCCGTTTAATATCTACACTCCCATCTACCCCCGTGTCTTTAGCGATGTCTCAGCCTTTATTTTCGACCATAATATTGCATCGGCCGCGCGGTCTAAGGCGTAGGTCGGCGGCCGCTCGCTTGATGGGGTTGCGGGTTCGAATCCCGCGGGGGACCTGGATGTCTGTCTCTTGTGAATGTTGTGTGTTGCCAGGCAGAGGTCTATGCGACGGGCCGATCCCTCGTCCGGGGGAGTAATACCGAGTGTGTGTGTGTGTGTGTGTGTGTGTCATTGAGTGTGGTCAGGTGCAACAGTAACCCTCTGCACCTACGCTGAGTAGGTAGAAGACTTCAAAGAAAGAATAGTGTATGAATGATTTTTCCCGTGCTTCTTGCATGCCCCGCCTATATCTTTGCCCTTCATTCGATCGCAAATTATGATGCAGATTATGACAAATTTTATGCCTTTCTATGCGGCAATTATGTGCTTTCAGAGTAAATTAACATTATCAACATATGCAAGAAGCTGATGTGCCCCAGCAACGTAATGTTCGGACTTCGCAGTTTCATAACAAATACATCGCCCAGTTACCCTCTGAGCAATAATTTTGCACCAATTTCCGACTGTAAAATCGTGTGAAGGAACTTCACGACCAGCATGAGTATCTTCTTGTGGATTAGTAGCACCCATCGTTTGGCTTGTTACCCGCCAACAATCCTGTATCAAAATATAAGTAAGTTCTGGTCAGGGCGACACCTAAACGCAGATCCATGAAACTGCCCATAGTATAAAATGCCTGCTTCATGGAGGTGGAAGACATTTTGTGGACTCGTAAATTTTAAGAGTTTTTTTTTTTTGCATGGTCTGTATTTCGTTACACTCCACGCCGAAGAGCCCAGAGACGCAATGAAATTCCGATTTTGCTTCTAATCGGCCACCAGTGTCAGTTTCTGTTCAGGTCGTACGCCTGCGTCTCTTTTCTGAGGGTTTTTTTTTTGACACCGATCCCGTGAACAAAACTTCCACACTTCGCTTTCGACAGCACTAAGGCTTCAGCAAGTGCCATATGAAACCCTAGCCGACATTTTCTTCGCGACTTACAACGTTGTAAACGGGATCCTTCTTAAATACTACTCGTCCGGGGTTGCGTTTCTTGCAACTTGGCATCACAGCAGTGGAAAATCACCTGCATAAATGCGACTACTGTTCTAAGAATGAACGTTACGTTGGTCACAGCCAAGGCGGAATTATTGTTATTTTTCCGCGTAGAAGCAGTTGGCGGGCTGGCGTTGTATTTCCAAGCCCTGTGTCTGCTGATAAACCAGACGCGCCTCAGTTCGAAAATATTGCCGGGTTTGTTTCCAGCAGGGGTTTAGGTTTCTTTTTGGGCTTATCAATGCCGGGCGTAATGCTTTATGTTTTCTAAATTTCTTCCGTACTGTCTGATTAATGCTGGATATCTGATCAGTAGTTCGTGTACTGTACACTGATGGCCTCGGTGTAATTGCTGCTATGTATCGAGCTAACCTTGTTAGAATATTTCATAACACCATACTCTGCAGGTGGATTATAACAAGGTGCCTATATAGTCAGTTTTATTTCCCACGTGATAAGGAAATACAGTAGTACAGTCCTTGACGCAGTATCCCCCGTTGCTGCTTATTTTGCCTCCCATTCTGAAGAGAGGAGAGAGATTTTCTTGACAAGGAGGTGCTCAGATGCATGTTTCGATCTATACGACATAAATTAACAAAGGAAATGTGTATTTCCACCACACTGTGGTGATAATAAAAAGCAATGACACGAATCATAACACCACACAGGGAGAAAAGTGGAAATAGCATATTTATAGACTTTTGCTTAAGAAACTCATGGAAAGAGGCCACATTAATAATCTGGGCATCGTTTGAAACATACTGCAAAAAGGAATGTTAGAAAAATATGCGTGTGTTTGCGTTCATGGGAGCGCGCGTGTGTGCGTGCGTGTTGGATACGTTTGGCTTACGACATAGTTCAATTGCGAAACGTTGTGGACAGTGTGATTAAATTTTGGGTTTCATTGAAATGGGGAATTCTGTGGCCAGCAGAATAATGAAATGCTGAAGAAAATCCTGTGACATGAATTTCGTATTGAAGATGTCGTATGATGCAATGGTGCTACTTTTTGTTGAAAGTCTCTGAGCCCCGACTCGTAGTTACAAACGTCACCCAACTGTAGCGTATTTAAGGTTATATGATGCAATGGTGCTGCTTGCCGGTGAAGGACTTTGAGCCGTTACTCGTGGCATAACGTGTGTTCCTTATGTAAAGTTTTGTTTCAGAATTGTACAAAGAAGTATTCGGTTCCCACGTATCGCCTGTGACAGCGAGTAAACGCCGGTAGTCGAAGGGAACGTCCGTAATTGCGTGTCCACAAAGCTCATCTCAGGGTAATCGCAGAGTACTTCTGTTTTCCTCTGTCATTGTCATTCCACAAGTTCTCCATATTCATTCATCTATCACCGATGCTGTATAATCCTGACAATTGACAGCGTCATTTAGTAACACACTCATCCCCAGGCGGAATAGTATGAGCCGTGACAGGCTTTGTCTGATCTGTCGCGCAGCGTGTAGAGAGGCAATTACCAGTGCATATCTACTTAGTCTGTAGGTGCCAACCGAGCAGATTTCTATGTTGGATACCATCGAGACCCGTGGTTATTAAACGGTGTGCTGCGAAACAGGGGTGTACCGCGAGACCGAACAGGTTGAGGTAGCGGTGGGCTTGTATTCGGAAGCTGCCCGTTTCGATTATTGACCGTGACACCGGATGCCCTGATACTGATAAAATCATATTAAATATTTGTTGGTTGAGTCAAAATGTACGGTAGGCTGCATCTGCTTAAAAACAGGGATTTTGCAGTTTGCAGTCTTCATGTCGATATCTGAAAACAGTATTCTTATACACCATTTACCTCAATCTGCCATCCGTATTTGCATTCAAGCCTTACAAATCAAGTATCGTTTCAAATATTATAATAAATTTCTCTTTCTCTGTATTTCTTTCTTCTTTATAACTTAACTATCATGTGTGGTGTCTTTAATTCTGTGCTGTTAACTTTCTTGATAAGAAATCTCCCATTCTTCTAATTCATCGGTCAGTTGTGCATTCTTCCCGAATTCAGTAAATTATTTCACACTTCCGTCTAACCTGCATAAAACTATACAAATTGAAACCTAGTCCCACCTACCTGTATCGAAAATTGTGTGTTCTGATTCTGTTTTGCGTGGTTTTCCTCGTTTTTCCAGGTATATGTTGGGTAGTTCCTCTGTTAGGACATGATCGCGTCCTTCCAGAGCCTTCCTAGGCCGTAATCCTACCATCGACGGTATATAGTCCGAGATACTGAAGACGCCTTCAAGTGAATCACAAATAAAAGCTGAAAGATACGTACCATAAAGTTATTTGAAGTTTTCACAGTGGCGTTCCTGAAGATTTCTTCGTGTTGCGCCGTGTCGTTTGATAAGTAGTTCCCAGCATTCGAAGCATCAGTGTTTGTATGTTGAGGGTCAGATAGTCGAACAAGAGCCTTCTTGGGCTACTTAACCCTGAAGATGAACGCACGACTGTCCTTCAAGACGTCAGAAATTACTTATCCAACGACACAGCGTGACTTCCTAGAAGACTTGGATCTTCAAAATAAATTTGTTTTATGATTTAAGTGGAATATTTTTTATTACCGTGATATAATCTCTTTGAAGCTAGTAAGCAATTCTGCACATGAACCTCTGGCAGTCTGATTAACATAGGATTTTCTTCATTATCGTAGGTAGGTCTTTTTGTTGTTAAACATCGAGTGCTGAGCCCAGTATTGCGTTTTAGCGCCATACCGTGGATGGGTAATTACCCTTCTGACCACGAGTCTCGTGGTAGGTCGTTACTTGCATTTAAGTAGGGAGATGCGTTCGGCGAATCCCGGCCATATGATGCGCTGCCGTATGGGTTACTTCGTTATTTCTCCCAGTAGTCCCGTTAAAAAGCTGTTACGAACTTTCAGATAGGTTACAACAATTTCCTTCCTAGTTCTTCCTTGTAAACAGACTCATCTAATTCTCTTTCGATTCGGAAGACTTATTTATCACGTAGTGAGGTGTGATATCAACTAGTACGTAAATTAAATGCGGTTAATTTGGAAAAAAATCACACTCAGAATTTTTACAATTGTAATTCGATGGTCCATCCCTAGAATGTAAATCAGACACGCCAGGAGCTGAGGCAGCTGAACTTGGCGCACGGACGAGTAGACGATGTGCAGTTTGGGGGAAGCTAGATTTCTGATTGTGAACGCCACTGGGAGCCGATAAGATAGGGTGCCAGTAGCATTTAATTTTGTAGGACTGACCGTGTGAAAATATTGTGTTCTATGCTCAAGGCATGGCTGGTTATTTTGTAAAGTTTTAACTTAAATGTGATTTTATGTGAAATTACTTTACCACATGCCAATTATCACGTGTTAGCGTATGTTGTGTGTGTACATAACACTAACAATATCAGTTTACGTGTGAAGCGTCACACATTTCTCTATTTGTAGGGTGTAACATGTCGCCAACATTCCCCACTGGACTAATTCTTCGATATAACATTACACTGATCCCGTTTGTAACGTCTAAGTTTATGATGTGGGCTGTTTTTGAAGGCCCAGTTAGTAATAAAATTTTCGCAGTTTACGTGACATGCGACGCATGCGACGGAGGGTTTTGGTCCAAAAATTGTCTCGTATATTATATCACATGCTTCTACTAAAGAATAATCGTATTTCTTCACGAGGTGCCGTGTTTCAAGCTTAGAATTACCAGCAGTCTTCCAAAAAGGACTGTGTAGCTGCCGAATTCAAACTTCTACTGCCAGAAGTTTGTTTCTGTTGTCGGGTTAGTATTTTCAGCAGAGGTACTGTTCATTTTCAGTGTTCAACAGCAGCCATTCCATAAGGCCAACGAATCCTGAAATTTCAAACATGACGTCTTGACTGCTGAACTGTAATAGTCATTAATCTCAGCACCGTAATGTGTAGTGTTCCTCAAAGACGGTGCGTGTGCAGCTGCGGTTTCCCAAAGCATCAATGGATGTATCATTAACGTCATATTCTTAGGCAAATGATACTGAAGGTTGTAGGCTTCATTATTCTTAGCTTCGCATACGGTTACGTAATGCTGTCGTAGTTGATTGCATGTGTCATATGTTGCAATATTTTATGTAACAGGTGTAACCCGTAACTATTTAAAGAAAACACTTTTGTCCTGTCTGAACTATTCATTGTATAGCTGTGGCAAATTCTGTGCTGTTGGCCGATTATTGCTTTTCATCTGTTTTAGATGTACAAACCAGCCGGCTGATGGCGCTAAGCTGCATGTAGCCATTGCAGAAATTAAGGACTTGTGAATTCATGCTGTCATGAGGATTCTTGGAATTGGATGCTTTAATGCGTATTAGCGTTTCCTTCTTGGCTGAAGTTATTTAATCTTAGTTCAAACAATATTGTGCACTGGTGACCGCGATTTCTGTCTCCTGTTTGAAAAGAAAACAGTTTGAATCGTAGCAGGAGTTAACTGTTTAGTGTCACTCATTTCACACGGGACGTTATCATTACAGTAACGTCAAATGGATAACGGACGCTTGCTTGCCTTCGTACGGTTTAATTGGATTGGCGAAATTAGTGATTTTATTACAGCATTCAAGGTAAGGTAAAGTTTTCCCTGTCCACACCGTGAAGTGTTATAGGGGGAGTAGAAGTATAGTTTCACCCCATAGTAACAAAACGTTAAAGTGCCGGAAAAATAGGTGGAATACATTGGGGGCGCGATTGTGGGCCCAGATGAAAGAGCCTCACTTCTTCCAGTCGTGTTGTCGCAACTCATAAATGTGTTGCTTACTACACTGTCCAGGAATCAGATTGTTGACGTGGGTATAACAACCTGAAGGGTTATGTTTAGGCCAATTAGGCACATGTGTGTTTACTTAATGCAGTATGTTACGTAACGCGTTCATGTTTACAGTGGGAGCACATTTCAGTGCTTATGTGCCATCATTTCCTTCAAGTAGTGGATCTGACGACGTGCTGCTTGTTTCGACATATTTGTTTCACTTACGTTCCTTTTTTTCCCCCTTGGTCTCTTTCCTTTCGTCCTTCTTCTCACAAGTGTTTCATCTAATTGTGATAATACGTGTTTGGAACTTTTTGTGCCAATTCGGCTGTATTAATTTCCAAATATATTCGAGGTAAAGAATGCTTGGAGCTAAACAGCAACCCCCCCCCCCACACGTCTTAATTAGTCACAGGGCCAAACTCACATTAAAATTTCACTGTCTGAAACTGATTTTATTGGCAAAATAAGGTACGTTTTAGAATTGTCAGAGCGATATCTTTTGTGATCCGACAATTGTAGGCCCGTCAAATAATGCTGAATAATTTGCGTATCGAACAGCCACGAGACATTTTGCATGATTTTTCTTAGTGTTCTCAGAAGAATACTGCGTCGCGTCAGACTAAGATACTTCATGTGCCTGCGGGTAAATAGTTTAGAGCCAGCCTCCATGCGACACTGCATAAGAATTTCTCATGACGCGATAGTGTCATTTAATTACTTACGCACAGAACGTGAAGATAGTCTTCTGGACTTTCCAACGTGTTACGCTCGTTTGGTCCCTCTCTGCAGAGGCTTGACTCGCAGAATAGCGTGTAGTGCTAGTGTTGGAACAGAAGTGCTGGGTCACTCTACACGCGTAATAATACGAGAATGTGGCAGATTGTGGAAGTCAGTTTTCAGCATGTTATCGCTTCTGCCACAGAATCACTATAACACGTCAGACACTCTTTGCAGTTCTTTTGGCATAACATCGCCCAGTACCAGGGTCGATCATACGTCGTCTTTTGAGATGTTTCAGTTGTAATACTTTTATTTATCGTAATGTTTATGTAATGGCGGTGTCAGTGGCACAGACAGCATATGTCAAATGATACAGTAATTAATGAATAGAATAATTTGGAGCCAATATGGAGGGTGGCAATCGTGGCCTAATTTGAGGTACTGTCCCGGTATGTGCGTCGAGGAAGGCAGAGAGGGTACCACGAGAAAGTTAGTCAATCCGATTTTTTGGCTGCGATCTGAATCTGGCGCATGTGACTATTAGCGTGCAGTGTGCGTTAGAAATGTCGACCGATTTTGCATCTGGAACGTATCGAGTACTGGCGTGCAGTGTGCGTTAGAAATGTCGATCTATTACGCATCATCACTGGAGTAAACCAACAAAATTAGGCAGATTTTGTTAAACAAATTCAGCTCGTAAATGGTTATTACCATCACTGATTACATCAGTGATATTTGTCGCTAAAACCGTTGGCGGTCTAATTGAAGGCACATTTCAATACTGACTCTGCCTCCTACCAGGCAGATGTGCATTCGAACCTCCATCTATGCATGTGAGCGAACTCAGCGGGAGCATGCGTGCTGTTACCGCCCACGACACTTCTCTCACCATTGTCCCACTCTTGCTTCCTGTACGTTTTTCCCGGGCCCGGAGCCTGAAAGCCAGTTTTCTTGAAGAAGGTCAGTGTTTTTCCCCACTTTCTGTAGGCAGATGATGGGAGTGATGTTAAAGTACACGCCTAGACCTGAGCGCTTCCAAACATTCACAAGATATGTGCCAAGAACGAGTAAGCCCTATACGATTTCCATGCCAATAGCATATTTTCTTTTTCTTTATTTCACCGTGTAAATCCAATGGATAGTTGAATAAACACCATTCAGTAAGTCCAAATTCATGGCATGTATCCATTTAAAACAAAGCAACACTTATGTTTCAGTACATTTTTATGGTTTGGTTTCTCGAATATACGTCAGTTTGCAGTCATACTTTTGTATGCAGTGACACATTAATAAATTTTGATGCGGAACTTTTATTAAAGACGGTTACGACGACAGCGACGACGAAGACGATTACACCGACGACGACGTCTTGTATGACTGTCAGACGTGCATACGTGGTGCGATATTAATCCATAAGACTGATAATCATGTGAATTACATATATAATTTCAGTTCGTACCTCACAGAGAACACACTGCACCTTCATCTGAAAGACAAACTTGTTAATGCTGTTTAGGAAAATAATCAGAATTCTGTTTAATGTGAAAATTATACGAAACGCATAAGTTCGCTGTATGGCAATATGTGTTTAACCCTTTTAAAATTAAAATTTAT
Source organism: Coptotermes formosanus (assembly GCA_013340265.1). NCBI lineage: Eukaryota > Metazoa > Arthropoda > Insecta > Blattodea > Rhinotermitidae > Coptotermes > Coptotermes formosanus. The sequence continues at coordinate 590,654 of BLKM01004803.1, forward strand.
TATTATTATTATTATTATTATTATTATTTCTCACTGCAATTGGGTTTTCACCCGGTGGCAGCAGTCTTACACCAGTACAGACACCACAATACAATAACACATACATAAACGGAACAGCACAAATTACAGTACACGTATTGGCAATTCACCCACACAATACAATGTGCCTACACTAATACAATATACCTACACAAGTGCAATATACCTACACAAATACCATATACCCACACATTACAAAATACGTACACAAATACGATATACCCATAAAATACAATATGCCTGCCCAAATACAATATACCTACACAAATACAATGTATAGGATATATACATATATATTTTGAGTTCTACCCCACAGAGAAACAGTGCGTATCCATTATAAGGTTTACTCCGTGAGGGTTGTTTGCGAAAGTAATGCGTGATTATTGTAAGAATTACACAGAGCACATAAATACACTTTGCGGGCGAAGTGCATGGTTTTTATAGTGTTAAAAGTGACGGTATATACGCTAACCACTGAGGTTTTAAAATGTCAGTAATGCAGCAGGAGGACCTGCAGTTACCATTGCACCTTAAGTTGTTACAGTGCTTAATTATGTTACTCCTAACAAGGCCACGTACAAAGGAGCTGTTCGGCAATATGGCAGGCAATTTATGATGCTTATAATAACATAAATGAACTCGAAGTTAGGTGGGATACGATGTGATCTACTCGTATATTGAACCGGCTGTATCAGAATCCATGTCAGGCTTTTCTTGGGACGATCATGTAGCTGTGTGTTTCACATAATACAGTGTGTTTCTTCCATCGTAACACCGAGCACGACAGCTTTATCGCATAGAAACCCAACATCCGCCGGGATATCCCGTAACAGCTGCAGGGCTCAGCACAGCGATGGAAGTAACATTGTAACAGAGCTCAAAGACAGAAGTATAAAATACATTATCGGACTGTGAGCTAAATTTTGACTTGCGTAACACTCCGTGAAGGCGTATATTAGGGACAGAGGTAAAGTTCCAAGCATATTTTGACTTAATGGCACCTCGTTACAATTTTCACATCCGCTTCTTCTTGTCGCCTTTCTGCCAAAGTTTACCCCTCGTGTGGCGTTGCATAAAACTTGCAGGTGTAATATGAGTGAGTGTGACACATAGTCGGATGTAAAATGTTTGTGTGCGTGCAAATAAAACTTCCATCATTTAAAGCTTGGATGTAGTGTAAATAACACCCAAAAACCCAGTCTGATGTCATGGAGAGCACGCCATCTTCAGTGGGACCATCAGGTTGGTGCTGTTAGGGATATAATAATTACAGCGCGTCCGCACTAGGTGGAGGTGAGTGGTCAGCTTGACGCAACGGCCGCATTACCCCCGAGAAGAACCCCGGTAGCCACTGAATAGGAGGCTACGTGAGTCCCAGACCCGGTGTGAATGTTGTGGGTATGAGACAATCTCTAGACCCTGGCGGGACTTGCTAACCAATTATAATTGGTTAGTGAGGTTACTGTGGTTACTAAAGTTTGTGTGGTTGATACTGGTTAGTGGCATTACGGTGGTTATGCTTACTTGAGGGGATCAGTTGGGCCTATTGTGTGAGAAATATAGAAGTATTCTGTAGAGTCAAGGAGAAGAGGAATATCCTACATACAGTTAAATAGAAGGAAGGCTAAGTGGATTGGTCACGTCTTGCGTAGTAACTGCCTTTTAAAACGCGTTATTGAAGGAAAGATAGAGGGAAGAGGTAGCGGAAAGAGGAGGAAGAAGACGTAAGCAGCTACTGGATATCCGTAAGGAAAGGAGAGGGTACTGAAAATTGAAAGAGGAAGCACTAGATCGCACTGTGTGGAGAATTCGCTGTAGAAGAGGCTATGGACCTGTCGTAAGACATACTACGGAGTGATGAGTGATATACTTGATAACTGTTACTTGTGGTTACAACATATCAGTAGTGTCGCTGGTGACACTACCACCTCACAAGGCCTTGCAGCTTCCTCCTTGTTTTTACCAATTGCATGAATTTAGGAACTGTGAATTTCGTGTGGCTGTCAGTAGCATAACGTTCTTATCAAATTTCATATAAATCCGCCCAGCGGTTCTGAACTTGAAAAACATGCCTACATGTGGGCAGACAGACAGACAGACAGGACATGGCCTCGCCCTTTGAGTCCTATTTACGTTCACTGTGTAAATGACACAGAAATTTTAATTGTTCTACCTCTGGTAATACGCCAATTCTTACACTGAAATGTTAACGGAAACGTGCGCACTGGCACCGGCCACATTTATCTAGATGTGTGGTTCCGGAAGCGCAGGAGTACCGGACTTGTGTTTAATATATAGTGGAGTTACACTGGCTCACTGCCGGACATCATACGCTTGGCCCTGTGTATAAACCCCAACAATATTGTGGCTATTTAAGCCATAAGATCAAGAAAGACAAATTGTGTGGAACGGAAGAACGGCAATAGTGCTCTCTGAACAAAGATGCTTCAGTTGCCGGGCTTGAAGAGACAGGGGTTCGCATCCCGCATGTACCTGTGTAGACAGAGGGCTCGAGATATTCTGATATTCTGGGACCTGACAGCTCGAACGGCTGTCTATAGGATTTACCGTTTCAGAATTAATTCTGGAGAGAGCGCCCCTTCCAGGACAACCGAAGAAGAACTAGAAGAACTATATTTAACAGCGTTTAGTGCGAAGTCGTGCATTTCACTTGAAAGGCACTACGGTGCGGCGTGTTTCTTGGGATGAAACTTATTTTATGATTTTGCGGATATGTTTGTTGCAACGGACTTTTATGTAAACGTATGATGCTGCTACGTAATTGTGTGTAGCGAACAAAAACTTCCCGGGAAATTTCAGTTATCTATCTTAATTTGGTAGACAGCCAACTGTGTTCTCGCATTGCATCTTCAACTTTCGCATGTTAATCCAAACCATTAAGAACAGACAGACTCCGGACTACAAGTCTTGGAATCAACGTTTCTAAAAACACTACTTTGAAGTCATGTAAAGGAATTGTTCCTCACATTGTTACGACTGCAGACATAAAATCATTTAAACTTCGTATGCACATCAACATCAAGAACCACGTGTACACTAGATCAAAAGGGGGTGTTCAGTTCCGTGTTATAGCTTGTAGCAGCAAGTCTGAAACGTGTCCTGAAGTACCCCAAGGAGGCCAGCGTTATTTATTGGTGTGACCAGAAAGGGTGACCAAAAAGTGCAATGTGGGCGATATCATATGTGCGTATATGAATAGGTACGTGAGTTCAGCTTTGGTCGTGATCAGAAACCGCAGACATGTGTGATCGTGTTTTCAGATAACTAAATGCACTTACAGTGAACAAACATATGTTGTATTATCTCATGGTATACACTGCCTACACATTTCGGCTTAAATAAGTCATTATCATGAGAATCAAGCACAGAGGATAAGAGAGGCGTGTAGATCTAGGTTGCATCACCATCAGATAGGTAGAGTATACAAGTACAGGATAGGACACTGCAGTAAGATATCAGTATTTTACATTATATTGATGTAAACAAATGATGTTTGTATATTATCCTTATTAAAACTTAGATTAAAATAGTGTAATATCTTTTTCAATCCAATTTTTAATAATGATATGCAAACATCAAGTAGACCAATCCCATTGCCAGGGATTTCCTGGAAGACTGTGCGTTGATTTTGTAGTTAGGTGGTGTGTTTCGTCTTTCTTGTTTGCAGGTCGACTGACTTACGCATGTAAAACAAAGCAATTTGTTTTATTAATGAGTAGTTTTTTGGCTGGTGTCCATTTGTAGACGCTACAGAACTGTTGCAATAAAAACAGTATTATTAAATAAACCAAAAGTGTGTCATAGGTGACGAGTGAGAGCGATGATTGATGATTATGGGTGTTAAATCCGGAAGAATTTGGCCCGTTTTAAGGAACTTGTTTGGGCACATGAAATAAGACTAAAGGTGAAACATTTCAGAACAAGCACTAACGCTTAGTTTGGTGAATCCCATTTATACGTTGCCTTCGGAAAAATGTACTCTAAAGCGCAGATGTTGGGGTTCCAAAGCCGTTCTGGTGACTAAAATTTCTCCTTCCAAGTACAGTAGACATACCGACGCCTTTGGGGAGTAAAAATTCCCTTTCCATCGTCTCATTCTTCTTCTGTAAGTTTAACTTTTATGCCGCGTTATTTTCGGATACGTGCCTTCCTCCAGCTGTTAAAGTTGTTTCTCCTCTGCTCTGTATGCTAATCTGAACTGTATTATCAACCTCAAGTTTATCTTTTGTATCGCTATTATTTGTTTTTTAACCATGACTATCTACAGGGCCTTTCTTCTATCGCCGCACCGAGCTAGGCAGCTTTATCGCGTAGAAAGACTGCATGCGCCGGGACATTCCGTAAGGGCTGCTATGTTCAGGACAGCGACAGAAGAAATGCACTGTAGTTTAAAGACCGTGAAATTCTTGGTTCCACTACTTTTTGTTCTGTCCCATGCCAGCGTCTTGCTGCAGTATTTCATCATTGTTTTAACCCGCGTCTTTAATAATTTCGAACATTTACTCCTCGACACTGAAAGGTCAAAGTCCTGTCACCTCGGTGGGGAAGTACGGACCTGCTGTCCACATCTCAGTAGCTTGACAGATTGTTCCCCGTTAGGTCCGAAACTTAGGCACTAGGGCTAGACCTTCGTCACTGCTGCAGTGTGTGCCTTATACCAGATTTTGCTGGGACTGACGTTGTAGCAACAGTATACCGGTCCGTAATTCGGAATTCGAACTGTATACGTCTAAGTGATAGTGGGCGGTTATTGTATGTAGGCTTCTATATGTATTGTATTCAGAGCACATTCCGTTCACACGGCGTATTTGTGTGTTCTTATGATTTCCACCAGAAGCAGCAGTTATTTTCCTTACCAGACCTAACCGACAGAATCTGAACAGTCCGTTTCCCATCACCTTCCCTTCTTCACTTTCCAACGTATTAGCCTTGCTTCCAGCGTACCTTTGCCAGAAGGACGAGCGGTCACTGCCAGGGTACCTTGAGACAGTTTACTTCTCTGACTTCCAAGCCCGTTATAATAAGTGTAGTGCCTGTCACTGAACCCCCCTCTTATTTTTCTTCTCTCTCTCCTTTTTCTCAGTTATAGAGCAGATTCCTTGAGAAGCTAGTAGTTCCTCAGCTAGTCCAGAAATTCCGAACGTGCATTACTGTGTTGACAGGAGCCAACCGCGAGACACACACATTCAGTCAGTGCCATCCCAACCGATTTATTTCCATTTTGTGTTGCTTACGTCATTCTGAAGTATCAGCCAAGTAATGTTTTTTTTAACAACACGTCACATGTGAGTTTTCACTGTGAGGAGTTGTTAGCCCCTCAACGAACTACTAATCTGAGGGACCACCCTTTGTCGGTGGTCCGCGACTGCTTGTTTATTATAATCGCAGCTATTCTCCACATCTGGAGGCCTCCTGCACCCGCAACCTGAGGAGTCCCAATGCCGTGGTGAAGAGAACCTACGTATGGACTGAATATATATATACATATATAATGAATATTAAATTACTATACGTTAAAATAGCGAGTATATAATGTATATTAATTATGGCATTTAAAGGATAAATACTCTATGAACTATGGCATTGCTGCATACTCATATTCCATTCATCTATGACCGACACTGATCTTAGCAGCTGACACTTCCGTCTCTCGAAGAGTATGTCTATGAACAGTGTGGGGTGCCATGTTTCACGGACTGTACAGCTTTGTCGGTGCACAGTTTTAGTACAGGAGTTTCTTCGTTTCAATCCTGGTCTGTATTTTTCAAAGTAACCGTGAAAGTTGGCGTTCACTAGTGAACATAACAAATCGGACATGTCGTAGTAATTAAATGGTTACTCACGTTATGGAAGTAGAGAAAGATGGGACATCGAAGAAAATCTAATTATAGAAGGAACGCAATTTTGTTTAACGAGCAGCAGACCGGGGCAGACATGCCGGGCACATTTCTACTCCTAGACGTCATTATCGATTGTGCCGAAGTGGAGCTGTGACGTCATGTCTACCGCACCCGAACGTAGGGGATCCATCAGGCGTGCCGGTTTGCGTAGGCAGTATCGTTCGAAATGTTTCTGTTTTTGAAGGTGCATTTTGCAACATACTAGTGAAATGTGAAAGTAAAGCTTTTGTAAGTCATTCATACCGCACTTACACGTACGAATCAAGGTAACTACACGTTCCGAAAAACACAACTTAAGGAATAGCTTTTTAATCTAATTTTACACGTATAAAATTAGAACAAAAAGCTGTTCTTGAAGTTGTGTTGTTGGGAACGTTTAAATACTTTGATTTAATACAAGCGCAACGGGATGATGACACCTAAGTTTAAAAAATTCATGACACACGATATTTTACTAATCCGTTTATCCATTCAACAGTGTTGTGTAGCCGGCACTTTTCTGTTCCTGTATGGGAGGCGATCTGTTATCATCTTGGAACTGTCACTTAGGTTGAGGTTTTCATGAGTTTTCCCATTTTCTCAGGTGAATACCTCCTTAAGGCATTGTGTAATTTGTGTCTCTTCGCATGATTTAGGATGTGTCCGAAAGTATTCGATAAAATTCGATTGAATTTGGTAGAAGGGGATTGACACTGTAAGTGCACTGTCATCCTGTACGGCTGCAGACACACACACACACACACACACACACACACACACACACACAACTACAAGACTAGGGGGGCGGGTGACCCGGCAGCAGCAGGAGACTTTTCTCTTTTTCAAAACGTCAGGACCAGCTGTGGGGTCCACTTTTAACTTTTATTGATTTGTTTGTGTGTGTGTGTACCTTACAAGCTTGTTAAATAATCCATAGATGAATAACAAACACACCACCTCCGTGTAAGGCGTACCTGCACGAGAATATATTTCTTTCTTCGTCCTTCCCTCTTACTGCTACTTGTTCACAGCAGGTGTTGAGGCTTTTTGTGATTTCATTTGATCACACTCAGCCACACACCACAGTCGGTAAGACTCCTGCGGACGAGGGATCGGCCCGTCTCAGACATCTCTACCTGACAACACGAACGCTGTACAAGACAAACATCCATGCCTCAGGTGGGATTCGAACCCACGATCCCAGCCAGCGTCCTGCCGGAGGCCTACACCTTAGACCGCACGGCCACTGGGATCGGCACCTACACGAGAACATTTGTGGCAAAATCCTTTAACTTTGTAATTTCATCTGTGCCATTAGTTAATTTCCTTTGGTTCGAAATATTCTCTTGAACATTTCTACAAATGTTTCCAGTTCAAACTCTTCTAAGTTTCAAATTGTACAGATCGGCTGGGTAAGTATCGCTGAAGTAGCTGGCGTTCCTATTTGTTTTTCTTCGAAAGTGATACCAGTTTTGCTGTTTCGGATGGGGTGTGTAGGTCAGTGACTTACGAAGGTGTGTCAAAACGGGACCGTTGAGCGTCGGGTGAGACGTAAAAATGATTACATAACTTGAGTCGAAGAGGATAAGACGTTGTGTGTTATTTAAATATTATCAAATTTCAAAGTAGGTAATAACAGTTCTGCGTGATAGCCGGTTGAAACTCTGAACCACGTGTCTCCAGAGTGCAAGTCAGAGCAGGTATCTTCTGACCTGGCACGGCTATTGTTTAGTGCTCTATTAATAGAACATTTTAATTAGATGTTACATTATCCTACAACGTCTTTTATGACGTACGTGGTTTATATCCAAAGGCCACAAATATTAGCTGTTTTTCCTGCCAGTCTTATTTTTAAAATACAAGAGAAGTGTTAGCACAAACAAGCTACATGTTTCTGACACCGTACGCGACCGGTTGAGTAACGTAGACTTGGGACTCGTGTGGGCGTAAGTGTGAAGCAGTTATGACCGGTTCGGTAAGTTGGCAGTGCTCACTGATAAAACAGTGTCATGACAGGTGGTTAGGGGCTCACCGCCAGGATCATGAGCGATTCCCCCCCCCCCCCCCTCTACAGCAACAACACAGCTGCAGTTTGCATATGCACGGATTTTTGTCGACATGGAAATTTCACTGAAATACGAAAGAATAAAAGGTAACAGAGTTGATTCACTTTAGTGATTTATGAAAATGAGTAGAAGACCACTTTGATGTACATTTAATAGTACATTTATCGAGTTCAATATCTGTGAGAATCACATTTAGTTTGCAAAACAACAAAGGCATATAATATATTATTCTGCATTTCTGCAGCTTGTTTTGTAGGGGTGTGGAAAGTGGTATCTTCCCTCGAGCGAATAATGTAAATTGCAAAATTATCCTCAGAACAATATCTAATCTAAGAGGGATGAAAGAATTTGTAGAGATATTAGATATATACAACGAAGAACGTCTTAGTTTAGGCCGCTTATGTATATACGAGTATTTGGATATTAAAATTACTGTAGTGAGACAGGAAGTAAATACAGAATTTTGACCTCGACTATCTTGGAAAGTAGCCACTCGTAAGCGGGGATAGGAGGTGGGAGGACAATGCTGGAATTGGGTGTTAGAAATAATGTATTCCAGAATATGTGTAGACAGAACTGGCTCAAGATTACCAGTTGTGTAGAGTTTTATAATTTTACCTGTTGTTCTGTATGGATGCGAAACTTGGTCTCTCACACTGAGGGAGGAACAAAGACTGAGGGTGTTCGAGAATAGGGTGCTGAGGAGGATATTTGGGCCTAAGAGGGACGAGGCGACAGGGGAGTGGAGAAGACTACATAACGAGGAACTTAATGACCTGTACTCATCACCAAATATTATTCGGGTAATCAAATCGAGAAGACTGAGATGGGCGGGGCATGTGGCACGTATGGGGGAGGAGAGAGGTGCATACCGGATTTTGGTGGGGAGACCCGAGGGAAGGCGACCACTTGGGAGACCCAGGCGTAGATGGGAGGATAATATTAAGATGGATATTCGGGAAGTGGGATGGGAGGACATGAACTGGATTGATCTGGCTCAGGATAGGGACAGGTGGCGGGCTCTTGTGAATGCGGTAATGAACCTTCGGGTTCCATAAAATGCGGGGAATTTCTTGACTAGCTGAGGAACTGTTAGCTTCTCAAGAAGGCCTCTGCTCCATGGAGTTAGTTAGTTAGTTAGTTAGTTAGTTAGTTAGTTAGTTAGTAGAGTTTTGATAGTGCCAGCTGTAAACGACCTTTGGACTTGCTTATTAGAGAGTCACTAAGGTACTGAATAGGTCTGATCATCTGAGACTGTCGTCTTGCGAGAATGTCTAACCTTAAGTGCCTTTTGCACGGAAGGAGACTGTGTACGCGCCTACTCACGAGACGTGGCCGCGTCTTCCGATCGTTCCCGGAAGTTGACTTACTGGAAGACTCAGTGCAATGGGGACAGCAGTCTACAAGTTTACATAGCAGCAAGAGAAGTGCCTGAAAACATTTCCAATGTTGGGTACGCAGGATTATATTTATGTAGTGAATGTTTACTAACTTTTATTGGCAAGAAAGTAATTTTGTTTCTGAATTTGAAATCACTATCCTCTTTCAGGAATATCGGAATTCGTATTAAGGCGTAATTGATTCCGTGAAGTAAACAGCAGTGCTTCGCCTTTAGCACCACGTGCGTCTGCATGACTGCTGCCTAAACACAACCGTAACTTTTGTGACAAATTCAGTTTGTCAATCACAGCCGAACTGTCCAACAACATGTAGGCGTAACCTGTGGTTCTTTAAAGTAGGAAATTAAAGATAAATAATTTTATGACACGTTTTGGCGCTGTACTACGTGTAGTAATATACAAACACTAACAATGTACGCTACAAAAGAACATATTCATGAATTTAAGGCACAAAATTTCTTGGTTAGCCGCCATCCTCAGGGATCATATATCGTTACATGGAAGGGTTTTATAGACAATGTATTTTAGTTTTTTATGTATTTAACTTTAATGTAACGAATCTTGTGGCCTATAAAATCCTCCCATGTGATGTTACATGGTCCGTCATGGTGGCAGCTAACAAACATGTTGGGTCTTTAATTCTTAAATATGTTCTTTTGTTGTGTACATTGTCGGCATTTTTATATTATTAACCGTTTAAAGCCTAGCGGTAACTTTACATACCACCAGGTTTAACATTAAAAAATTCTACGTGGTGCCCACATTGCGTTTATGTGTTTTGTACGGATTTCAGAACAAACAGCAACTTTTGCCTCATAAAACATTAAGAGATTGGTTTTTATAACCGAAGTGGAGAGTGTTTACAGCGCGGTACGCACTGAGTCCTTATATAAAACAGATACGCTTCGTCTTTAAAAGGTTAAGAGAGTGATATACTAGTAAAACTTCGTACAAATGTGACATAGACACGTAAATAGAAATTTCATGACAACTTTGAGATTTTTAGACCATTTAAATTTCATTTTTAATGTGTAATTCATTTTTAAGTAGCATATTATTTAGATGCGCGTACAGAACACTGACATTTTTGTGGTGGTTTCTGAAAAGGAAGATGCTAACATTTCCCACTTAGCGAATCTCTTGGCCAAACACCATACTCAGGCAGTGGGGTGGCTGCACATGTGTCGAGAGTAACAAGGCCACCTGTACAACACGTGCGTGTTAAGCAAACGTGCTGGTTGAATAAGATCCTAGATGTGACTTCGTGAGGAACACGTTGATAACTGGGACGGCTTTCTCAGTGTAGCCAGCCAGAACACATGACAGGTTGACAAACATGAAACATTTTGTGGTCTGGTAAACGCAAGTCGCGTAAATGTAAGCCAGATTTGTACTTAAAATAGTAAATATGAATGGGTAGCTTACAGTTCATTTGGTGTAACAGGCATGTCTGCGTGTGTTTGATTACAGTTTTACTCCGGAGATGTTTGGTCATTTGGGTGAGATGTTACGTACGTGGTGTCAACATAGAAAAGGCGATGATCGTGCGCGGTATATGCTAAGGTAGTTGGGACTGGATTCATCTGTCTCAGGATTGGGACAAGGCGGGCTCTTGTGAACGCGGTTATGAACCTTCGGGTCCCTTGAAATGCGGGGAATGTCTTGATTAGCTGAGGAAACAGTAGCCTCTGAAGGACGTAGCTCCTTGAAGTTGTTTTTGGGATCGGTTGGTTGGTTGATTGATTGATCGGTCGGTCGGTTGGTTGGGTGGGTGGTTGGTTGGTTGGTTGGTTGGTTGGTTGGTTGGTTGGGTTGGTCGGTCGGTCGGTCGGTTGGTTGGTTGGTTGGTTGGTTGGTTGGTCGGTCGGTCGGTCGGTCGGTTGGTTGGTTGGTTGGTTGGTTGGTTGGTTGGTTGGTTGGTATGGTAAACTAATGTGAGAGGGGCAGGCTATGTTGTGTTTGAATGTACAGAGTGGTCCAAAGAAAGGCGACTGGGCTCTGTTATTAGTGATCACAGCTCATATAGTGGCAGGTAGTTGCCGACATGCATATCAAATTGTGCCCCAGAAGAACTGTAGCAATTAAAGCAGTGTCTGTGTCATGCAAGGATTTGCATCAGTGTACTGGCAGAAAGCCGCGAAAAGCTTGAGACTATAAACAGCGTGGAACAAAATAGAATCTGGAGTTAAGGCGTGAATTATATATTAAACGCGGCAGCCAAAGTCACTGTAAATGGCGAAACGAAATATGTGGCCAGTCCTGGCATATTTTAAGGCTTTTGTTTCGGCGTTTCGACTGTTGGTTGTGAGGATTGATTCGTGGATTATTTACGATAACTTTTAGCTGTAGAGGTTAGCCTGTGTAGAATTAATTATATGAGACGACTGTTATACATCGTGAATAGGCAGTCATGAGGAAGTAGTCTGACGTCCTAGGTGTGAGGCAATGGGCGACCCAGCCGAATTCCTTTTATTTCGTATTTCGGAGGTGTACACTAAGATGATAACGCTTTCTTCAAATTTTGTTGTGTGTGTTGGTGTTCCAGAGGAGTACACTAAGATAACAACGCCTCGCCAGGACGTGCTGTTCAAGAAAGGTTACTTAGGCCGCAAGCGACCGACTGCACCATCCACAGCCGACAGCACTGCCAGTGTGAACAGCAGCAGCATTAATCCCGACACTACGGCAGCTGACATTGCGAACGGCAACTACAGCGTCAATGGAACCGCTGAACAAAGTGAAGGTAAGGTCAAGTTGTCGACACTGGAGAAGACAAAAATAATCTCTCGCCTGTCTCGGGAATCGAACTCCGATATTTTGATCGACCAGTTACTGTACTGACTGAGCTGTCTGCACCTTTTTATTATTCGAACACCACAGTAACTGCGTTATTCATTCACGTTTGGCAATTTCGTGGCGGAAAGTATATTTTATGAATCGGTCCTTATTACGTTGGTGGCGGAATGGTTTCCATTGTATGTGTTGGTTGTGTTCTAATTTTCCTAAACAGACGTGCTAATACTCGCTTGGACCTACGATTAGGAGCCTAATTTCCCGTGGAGCGTGCCTTGTGTAGTGCAGGCCTAGCAGTCCAGTCTTAATAGTCCGTTCTCACATACTTGCATGGCAACGCTTTTATCTTCTTGCTGAAACCCATCGCGACATCAGACTGTTATCAGAAGGGTGGTTGTTTGGATTCCTTAGTGACTCTCGACCGTCGCCAGTTTCCATATGGCAGCTCTATTGTACAGTTCTTTACGAGTACCACTCCGACCCACCGCCTGACACATTCCACGATCGTCCACTAGACCAGGGTTCGATCCCAGGGTAACCCATGTGGTGTTTGTGGGCAAAGTGGCACGGGGACACGTTTTTCTCCGATTACTTCCGTTTTCCCTTGTCACTGCCCTTCCACAAATGCTCCCTCTGTCGCTGTTTCTTTCTACATACATACATATATATATATATATATATATATATATATATATACGAGTATATATAATCTTACCAGTTCCCTGCGCCATAAATAACACACACACACACACACACACACACACACACACACACACACACACACGCACGCACACACTGTAGGCCTTACCACCTGCTTGTCTTCGTGCTTCCAGATGAATGTCAGAACGCCATTCCTCGTAAAAGGGCTCGTTAGGTCGTTTTACCTTCGCCCTTTATTAGCTAATTTTAATTCTAGAAACGCCTCCGTACCAAGGCATAGCGTGTTGCACGCGAACGTAAACGCACATCGCAGGTTGCCTTTATTCGTCTCAGTACTACCCGGTGTACACGTTCGGGTGTCTTGTGGAACCAATTGTACCTTCACGTACATGCCTGATGTCGCTGTTGGCGGTGACAGTAGTACCTCGTCAGTGCACTCATCTCCTCCTCCTCCTCCTGCACCTCCTCCCCTCCTCCTTCCTCCTCCCTCTCCTTCCTCCTCCTGCTCCTCCTCCCCTCCTACTTCCTCCTGCTCCTCCTCCCGCTCCTCCCCTCCTTCCTCCTCCTCCTGCTCCTCCTCCCTCCTCCTCCTGCTCCTCCTCCCCCTCCTTCCTCCCCCTCCCCCTCCCTCCTCCTCCTCCTCCTGCTCCTCATCTGTTTCGAAGTCCTTATGATGCCGGTCTTGTGTCTGACGTTCTGAAATACCAGCCGAATGTAGAAGTGTAGTCGCTAAATTTGTGGTCACTCAAAACTTTTCATCCGGCAGGTCTTGAGGCGGGGACCGGACGGTGGTACTCCGGCGTTACCGCGTCCCAGTCTGCTCTAAGACAGACTGTGGCAGCTCCGAATGTCAGTTGGTAACGAGCTCCAAACTGCTGCCATATATTGTGTCCGCAGCATTTGGATTCATGTTGCCACTGGCCCGTTTCATATCACACGTCCTCAGTGTCCATACGTGGAATCTGGGAAGCCTCCACTTTTGAACGGACAAATTTGCCGATTTATAATTATGCGGCGAAACTGGCAACACAACAGAATCTTTCAGAGCGGTGCTTTACCTAGCCAAAGCAGAGAGTGTCACAGGAACGTATAGCCATCCCCTTCAGAGTTTTGACATGCAGTTGCCGCATGTTGTTACCACCGAACTCCTTCAAAATCTGTCCTGGCATCGAACCTGTGACTGTCGTCTCTAAGCATAGCGTCTGCCCTTGTCTGTCGTCGTTTTGAGGAACTCCTTTCTGCATATCCTGATTACACTGCTCCGTGTACTGACAATAATTTTTCTTTCGAAGTTCGACTGGTTGTGCTTGTGCCTGTAAAGACCAGATTTGCCCCTACCGTTCCATATTTACAAACGCGTTTGTCACAGTCGAGCTGTATATACCATACCTGTACGTAAAATGCAGTATGGTATATGTTACGCCCTACTGAGATTATCTAGCTGCTGCTTGTGTGAGAGGATAAATGTTTTGCTTCCTTCTTAATGATGTTTCAAATTCAGTGTCATTTACGTACTGAAGATGATGAAAGGTGGTGGGTTTTGAGAGTTTAAAACACAAGAGGTTAGTGTTTCAGCATTTTACGCCGTACACGAGTGTCTTTTCGTTGCAGTTTAATAATTTTGTTTGGACTTGTTCGTTCTCTGCTATCGCATTTGCGCGTGGTTTATTTACACAGTCACTAGTATCTGCTATTTGATTTAAAGTGTACAGAAGTCTGCGTCCGCTAACAGGTGATTTATTGCTATTGTCACCGGTCGCAATGTCAACTGCCTGCTCTAGTTTGCGATATTTGGAAAGCATTTAAAGATTTATGACCATCTCTTTACAAATACTAACACAAACGTGGATGAAACGTCTGAGGATCTCATATCGGTCGCAATAAGGTGTATTTATTTACTTCTGACACGTAGCCGATTCCAGTGTTCTCGCGGCCTAAGGCGTGGTGCTGAGGCCCCTCTCTTGCTGGGATTGCGGATTCGAATCCCACCGGGGGTACGGGTGTCCGTCTTACAAATATGTGTTGTCAGGTAGAGGTCTCTGCGACGGGCCGATCCCTCGTCAGAGGAGTCCTGTCAATTGTGTGTGCGTGTGTCATTGAGTGTGATGAGGTGTAACAGTAACCCTCTGCACCCGTAATGTGAGTAGGCACAAAGACGCCAGAATAAGAAAGAAACAAAGGCTCACGGAAGACGACTGTACCGTCTCAGGGGCCAGTAACCTTCATAGCTTCGAATATTTTATTCCATATATTTTATGTAACGGACTTTCGATAATTACATCCCGTAATTTTTAATTTTGGTTGACATTATAACTTTGTTCGTTTTGTTTATATGACGTGTGTTTTGGAGCTAAGTATTTTGCTCCTTGGAAAGAGCGTGAGTGAGTGGGATTCAGATTACGAAATTTATTGTACTTTCAGGTAGGAAAGACAGAAAGAATGCAAACACGACAAACAGCGGGTATTTGGAAGGTGGGTGTATCAGAGTGCATTCGTGCCCTTCTGTTTAAAAAATCTGAAAATTCATGCAGTGTATTTTGACCTGCAGTCAGGTTCAGCTTATCAGGATTCTTTAGATTTGCCAAGTGTTTCTCATCAGTAGGTTGTATAAAACTTTTGGTTCTCAGTTGACCATTTGAATGCGTTAGTGATTGTTTCATAAATTTAAGAAAATTTTCTGTGTTGGGGAATAATGCCCTGGAAATTAAACATGACTTCAGGTGAACGCATGTGGGGGGTTCTTTGCGTTGTGAGATCCCAAAAACCCCCAACGACGAAGGATAATCCAGTTAATTGTTACCTTGTGGATTAATTATAGGTGTTACAGCTGTCAGTTTTCAATTAGTCTGTCAGGTTTACAACTACAACACGTATAAACTACAAGACATTCTTAATTGTATATGCAATCATTCGTAGTCTACAGCTACCGCAGCTTCTTTAACTGTTCATGTACAATATGTCTATATGGGCGCGTGTAATCCTATATGGTAACCCGTACTGTTAATAGCGAAGGAAAATTAACTACAGTTGAATTTAATTGAATTTATTTGCGGTGTAGAATACCCAGTTTGTGATTTCGAACACCTGTGTACAGCGTGAAGACGACCGCCAAGGCCGAAACGTGTTGCGGTAAACTTCAGCTAACAAAGGATGACAGGAGTGGTGTTGCGTATGTTACACAGAACGTGTTGTGCAACACTGGTTGTGAAAACGGTGTTAGACATTATATAATTCATGTTTCTCATTATAAGGGAACAGGCATGCCGAAGTGTCGTCAAACGTACAGTACATATAAAAGTCACTAGCCTTAGCTTCGTAATCTACTCAGCATTTTCTCCTGCCCCTTCGTGCTTCTTCCTGCAAGCGATAATTTCAGCTCTGCTTCTGACACTCAGACCCACGTATTGACGTATTCGTCGGGATTGAATTTAGAAAGAAATAGTCCCACTAATTCGATAAACAGTAAAGTTGATGATCACTTTGAAGTTAAGCCGTTGAGATGATGTGTGTAATACATTCATTAAACTGAAGCTTCGTTGACATCCTGCTGTTGGCACTGAAATGGTTTTTACAAAAGCTCAACCTGTTTAAAGATGCCCTAATGCTGATTTCCGTTTTGAGTCTCTAAATTCTCTGTAAGCCCTTCAATGCTATCTGACAAACTGTTACGCTGTTTTATCGACCAATTGTCAGTTTGCGAATGGGACACCATAATTAAATTTTACGTTTTTCTTTCGAAGTTACAGTTCTTGTAAGTAGCCCTGATGGCCGTGCCATGGCTCAGGCGGTTAGCCGCCGGCCTCCCACCGCGGAGGCCCGGGTTCGATCCCGGCTCAGTCCATGTGGGATTTGTGGTGGACAAAGTGGCACTGGGATAGGTTTTCCCCCGAGTTCTTCGGGTTTCCCCTGTCAATTTCATTCCACCGGTGCTCCATTACTAGGAAAAGGACAAAAAATAATCATCATCGTCTACATCTTCATCATAGGGTTGCACAATAAGCCTCATGGCTGCAGTGCGTCCGTAGCGTCTGCTGCCGGGCCCTTCACCACTAAAAAAAAAAGTAGCCCTGATGCACATTATTGATGAGACTGCTCAGTAATTGTGCCCTGTGTATGACAGGTGGACTGTATTACTAGCGTGTAGCATTATCCCCGTAAATGCCTTCTCGGTACGTGCCTTCCGAAGATCAGAATAAAATTTTTCTGGCGTCTCTATTTGACACACTAGCACGGGGGCTAGAGGGATTGTTTCGAAATTTATGACGGGTCGCTCTTCACTTTAAGCAATAAAGAGGGCAAGCATTTTCATTAAATGAAACACATTAGCTGGAGTACCTAACACTTTCAATTAAACCGTAAAGATATTTTATAAATAGTGGATTTCAAAGTTTGTTGCGCCGTCACATGTCCTGGCGTATGTTACACGATACGACGCAGGGAGGTAAAGGTAAAGCAGTCCCATTACAGGCCTGGACAGGCCCTGAGGGTTCCAGGAGGCTGAGGCTCCCACATTTCTAGACAATCGGCACTTGGAGGTGGTAAGGTTGTCAGCCCTACGCACCGGCCGCGTTTACCCCCCGGGAAATATTCCTGGTACTCATTTCTCTTAGAGGCTGAGTCGACTCCAGGGCGATAGTGCGACCGACAGGATTATGTCAATGAAAAATTCCACTGACACCATCGGGAATCGAACCTGCGACTGCCGGTTTGTAGCGCAGTGCCTCAACCAACTGCGCCCCCACGACCCAGGGAGAAGAAACCTTTTTGATTCTACAAGCGCATGATGCAAATCCTTTTGAATCTAAAAGTTCTTGGACACTGAATCAGGGGACATTCTATCATCGGAATAAGTCCAGTGAAAAGGCCTGTAAAATGAACTGGCGGGCCGCATGTTTGAGACCCGTGCACTAGTACGTGGAGTAAAGTTGTTCCTGTACTTGATTAAGCACCACACCACGAGGGCATATAAGGGAGTGGAGTTACAGCTCCTCTCATTCGTAACCTCGGCTTTAGATGGAGGTGAGTGATAAACTTGATTCCTGCCGCTTTACTTCTGGGAAAAAACTCTAGTATCCCTTGAGTGGTAGGGTAGGTGGGCCTCACAGCCGATCCGGACGCTTTGGAAAAGAGAACAGTGCTTGCTTCGGCCGGGAATCTAAACCACATTCCTCTGTAGTCTAACTCATAGCCTAGACGGGATAGCAACTGGGCTGTCGTCACTGCTGTAGTATTTTGAGGGTTCTCCTTATCCTTATTTGCGTTTTCTGAGGCGTAGAATTGTTTTTGCCGACTCCAAAAAAATTCCCAGTGATAAACCCAAATTTTCTGTGAATGCTGAAGATTCTGGTACCCCCTTCAGTTCTTCATGCTTGGCCCTTTTTGCGCGGGACCTTGAATTATTAGCAGTCACTTTGCGGAAATATTCCCACAGAGCGTTGTTAAGACTGCCTCGTTGCTTTGACAGTTCTGTAAGATGCAGCGACTCACCTGGCAGTGTACGTCCTACCAACCTTCAGAAGCGGGTTTTGTGAAGGGACTGAAAGTAATTCGCTAATTTCGTTACCAGGAGACCTCTAATACAAATGAGGAGTACAGCTTATCACAAAATGTATTTAAAAGACTCCAGTTCTTTGTTGTTCTGCCCACAGAATAACCATATCACAGTTAGGACCATGACAGATGAGAAATCGTCCGTGCAAAACGAACATTTATTGCCAGTCCTAGAAGGCGTTCTAAAATCGAACCTCTCACGAAGGCTTCAGAAGCGATAAGGAGGAACTAATTTGCCAGTTCGCTTGGTCAGGAAGGTCAAAGAGCGGCCAAAAATAGACACCTCTCTCTCTCTCTCTCTCTCTCTCCCCCCCCCCCCAC
>BLKM01004803.1:623825-822700 GCA_013340265.1 Coptotermes formosanus
CAAAACACAGATACCTGCACACACACAATACACCCAAAACACAGATGCCTGCACGCACACACAATACACCCAAAACACAGATACCTGCACACACACAATACACCCAAAACACATACCTGCACGCACACACAATACACCCAAAGCACAGATACCTGCACGCACACACAATACACCCAAAGCACAGATACCTGCACACACACACCCACACACACACACAGACACACCCACACACACACACAGACACCCACACACAGACACCCACACACACACACCCACACACACCCCTACACACACCCACACCCCCCCACACACACACACCCACACACCCACATACACACACACACACATCCACACCCCCCCACACACCCACACAGACACCCACACACACACGGCGCACACACCCACACACACACCCACACCCACACACACACGCACACACACACACCCCCCACACACACACACACACAAACTTAAATCACAAAAGAGTCTTAAGATTCCCAAAACTCTAATCTCGATCATCACGCTAGGAATTGCATCGGACGCCCAGAATTTTTATATTTTAAAAAACGGACAAAACGTACCCAAAAAATAACAAATTATTATGAATAGGAGAAGCATATGGGATAAATATACGACAGTGGAAGGTGTGCTGAGTCGTTACTGCAGCCTCCATCTTTGCGAAAAGATATTCTTACAGCAGTACGGAAAGGAGCGCCTCTTACCAAGACCTCTTGATTTTATCGTAGCACCTGTAGTTGGGCAGCAGACCTGTAAGTGTAACTGTGAATGTCGCAGGGTGCATATTGAGTTAAATCGTGATTGCGGAAGTTTCGTTGAAGGTCTGTTCATTTATGATAGCTTTGTGTTACACTGAAATGAGAACTGTGCGACAAGGTATGATGCTGGTAATTGCAGAACCTTTTTTCTTTTGAAATTTTAACGGATTTTGCGCAACGTAGTTTATATTAGAGATTAAATTGCTAATGTACCTAAGTACCACGCTATGGAGGCGTATCTGTGGGAAAGATAAGGCTGATTACATTCTCACTAGATGGAGCTGAGTGGCCGTCTTAATTATCAGGTCGCTTCACCACTCGTTACATGGGTGGGCCCAGCATTCCCTCTGCATGTAATGAAGTCGGAAGATTTGCTGGTGTTGATTGATCACCTACTTATCTCATTTGCATGTCTATACTGTTGTTACCGGGACAGCTTAGTATAACGACTTGCTACGAGCTGGATGGTCCGGAGATCGAATTCCGGTGGGGGGGGGGGGGCGAGATTTCCTAACCCGTCCAGACCGGCCCTGGGGCCCGCCCAGTCCCCTGTACAATGGGTACCTGGTATCTTTCCCGGGGGTAAAGCGGCCGGAGCGTGGCGTCTATCACCCACCGCCGTGTACCGCCGAGGTTAAAGAAAGAGTCTGTACGCCTGGGTCTTCATGGCCTCTTCTACAGTGAACTTTACTTACGGTCCTATACGCCATATAGTTACAACAACGTCGTTAAATAACCTAGCCCCCGAATGGCTATGCTTACATTTTCAGATCATATTTACAGTAGTATTCGGTTTAGCAAACACTGGGTGATACAAAAGTCACTTGACACAGAGTGTTTTAACATTTTGCCTCCAGTGTCACGTGGCTTGTACCACCGTGTATTATTAGTGTGATGAAACCAGTAAAAAAAAACAAAGGCTGGGCATGTAGTGTGCGTAAGGGAATTTATAACAGCATGCTCATTTGAACAGGGACGCCACTAGGGATATCTAGACCTATTTTAGGGTAGTATTAGCATTGATATTAAGCAGAGTACGGACAGGACGAGGTCCGGTGGAGGGACCTTACGAAGAGAGTCATGAACTTTCAGTTCAGTAGAAGCCTGGGAGCTTCCTGATTAAATGAGCCCGCATTAGCGTCTCAGGGAAAACAATGGTCCGTGAAGTTAATTACTAAATGACACGTCTTTACAGTTAAGCGAGAGACTCTTCAGATTAAGTGTTACTTTTGAAAGCGAGTGTTAACAAAACACATATACGACATGCAAGCACATAAGACAAACGAATTAGAAAGCAGCTACTTCGAAGAGTAACACCACCACCACCACCACCACCCTCACCCCCGGGCGGCCGGCGGGGGCCCCCCCCCCGCCCCCCGCGCAGCGAATGTGAGCAAAAGACATGACGTCTCGTCGCACTGGCAGCATTTGTCTTTCATCAGACAAAAAAATTGCAGTCTCAAATGACCATCCGTCATTTTAGTTCGACGTGCTTTTGTGGTGTCATTAGCACTGAGGTTTGTCACGTGGTTTATTTGTGTCAAACAATTTCCGACAGTTGTGCGTATTAATAACACGCCTTCGTATTTTTTTAAGATGTGCACATGATAGTCTAGACTTGGCCTCAGTTGCGCGCTCGCAGTTGGAGGTATTCCTGCAGCATGACGGAGCGTCGTGTTCATATCTTTGCAATGCTGGGGAAGTAGACGACTGTGTATGACACATGACGACGTCACCAGGACGTCTGCCAGAGGTGCCTCATTTTTAGGCTCTTAACCCTTTCCATAGCTGTTTTTAACTCAAAGACACTGCCTTCTAAAGTGTATGTTGATGGAATTTTAACCCTATAAAGACTAACACTAACCTGAATTATACGTATTTAAAGATTCAGTTAGCACCGCACAGGAAACACTGCGTTTTGATTATAACAACCAAGCCGTTAAAGCTGTACAAACCAGGGCTGTGGAGTCGGTACACAAAAGCTCCGACTCCGACTCCTTCATAAAAGCTCAGTATGTATTAATAATGGTAAACCTATAAAACGTTTTATCACCACTACGTAACTTATCAGGTTACTTCCAGACTCATAACCTATATTTAAGTATAAGTCTAATGGTTACTGTAGCTATCAGGGCTCTGGAGTTGGAGTGTCTATATACGATTTTAGATTGATGTCGGAGTCGGTACATTTTTACCGACTCCGGCTCCACCTAAAATTCCTTCCGACTCCACAGACCTGGTGCAAACACACTGGATGGGCAGAACACAATTTTTTAACTTTAGACCTCGTGGTACGTATAGCAACCATTAAGCATTAAAGGGCTAAAATGTATAATCCCTGTTGTTTAGAAGTCACGAAGATTTAGCTGAAATTGTTGAGAGATGACAGTACACGTTTCTTTCAGTACTCATCGTAACATCAAATTAACCCTTTAAAGACGAAGCGTATCTGTTTTACACAAGGACTCAGTGCGTACTGCGCTGTAAACCCTCTCCACTTCGGTTATACAAACTAATCTCTTAATGTTTTATAAGGCAAAAGTTGCTGTTCGTTCTGAGATCTGTACAAAACACAAACGCAATGTGGGCACCACGTAGAATTTTTTAATGTTAAACCTGGTGGTACGTAAAGTCACTGCTAGGCTTTAAAAGGTTAATCCAGATTAAGAAACCGCTGGCCAGATGAGTCGGGACAGTGACTGGGCCACGGGGAGTCGGAGGTCATTTTCAGGGGGGGGGGGGGGGGCTTGGAAATCTATCCTTTCGCCACAGCGTTCAGAACGACTCTGTAACACATTTCAACTTCCCTCAAACCGGAAATATCTTCCCCCAGAGGCAAAGCAGCCGGGGCTTGATGCTAACCACACACTTCCACCAAGTCCCGAAAGTTAAGACAGGCTGTAGATAAACTTCGCTAACAAGACTGGTGCTTATTATGTAGCCGGCTCTAGTGTTAATCCTTTATCCTCTTACTAAACGGAGTGCACTGTGTGGCCCATAGCGGGGTTGCCAATTACGGAGGTGTTAAGAGCCAACGATACATTAACACTTCATGATGAATTAAATTGTATAATCACGCTGCCTTTATCTGAAATATTATCCGGGTAATCAAATCAAGAAAAATGATATGGCGGGGCATGAGGCACATTCTGGGGAGAGGAAAGATGCCTGCTGGACTTCGGTAGAAAAACTGGAAGCAAGAGACCACTCGGAAGGCCTTGACTTGGCTGGGTGGATAATATTAGATTGGATCTTAAATAAATCGATTGGGAGGGCGTGGGCTGGATTGATTCAGGTTAGGGACAAGTGGGGGACTGTTGTGAAAGCGGTACTGAATCGTCGAGTTCCATAAAACGTGGGAAATTTCTTGGCCGGATTAGCAAGTATTTGCTTCTTAAGAGTGACTGTGCTCCGTGGAGTTAGTTATTTAGTTAGCTGTTTGGTTATTTGGTTGTCTTTAGCTCGAAATATGGCTTCGAATGGTGGGATCATTAGTGAGTGATGTATTGGAAAGTATGTGTAAGGAGGCAGTCGTGACCTGGTTTAAGATACTGTTCCGGCATTTGCCCTGAGGGGCTGAGGAAAACCGAGGCGGCCAGACTATCCGGTCTTCATGCTCAGACTGCAAGAAACTGTCCCTCGATTCGCTTCAAGAACACCCACGAAAAACACCAAAACGTCGGTTGTTACAGCCATTGCCCACGCCAAGACTCAGACTGGTTGCTCCCCTCACAGCAGTGTAGAGCCTTACCACTCCAGTAAGCTGATAAACTCTGCCAGAATAATACGAGAAGGTTTCGCATTGGAATAATACGAGGTTTCTCGTTGGGTACCAAATTGGTTATGGCGTAATTTAATTTGTTAGCAGAAAGTGGCGAAGTACATTTTGCTTTTAGAGACTGTTCTTTCATGCATGCAGTCGTGCCGGACAAATTGACAGCCCCCGTGTAAGTAGTCACGCATATGCATGATGTGCACTAATAAGGTGCAAGCCATTTTTAAGTCAGTTTTCGGAGAATTATGGAACCTGTGTAACGGTGAAATGTACAGGGATCATTTGTTATTTGCTTTGAGCCCATCGCAATAACAAGAAACAAATAAAACCCCATTTTGAAGGAAAAATTTCTACGTTTATTGTCAATTTGTGACTCCCCGTAGCCTGTACATCTACTCTGAGCCATATAGCTGTAAAAAGGCTGCATATATCAATAGAATTCTGGAAGTTTCTTTAAGGATACGCAAAGCGCATGCGCCGTTTTATATTGTCATCTGTGGCCTGTCTGGCTATGCCGTATTTTTCCACATTATGTCCTAAACGGCACGATTTTCGGAAAATGTTATTGAGCATGAATGGCATGTTTCGATTTTCTGTACAAATTTATCTGAAACATTTTTATTCTAAGAAGAATTGAGCAAGATATTGTCATAAACGTACATAGGTCTTCATGTAAAGTATCCGTTATTCTTGTCAGATTTTAATGCAACTTGACCTTTCTCGACGGATTTTTTAAAAATACTTAAATATCATATTTAATGAAAATTGTGCACGCGGGCAGGCAGACGGACAGACTGACGAAGCTCATAGTCGCGTTTCGTAATTTTGCGAATCGCGTCCAAAAAAAACTCTCATTTAAGCAAGTTTGTGTTTTGATAATGTATAATTATTCTCAGATTGTAATTGTCATATAAATGTTTTGATCAAATTTGAATGCCTGTTTAAGTAGTCTGTAATTTATTTTCAATTATTTTGTAAGTAACGAAGTGGCATTTGATTAAGCCTGAATTTACAGTGTTGCACGTCGTGTGAAAGTGCCAAACGGTTTCAGTGTTCCAGTCTAGAGGACTGTGGGTGGGTTGTATTTGTTTTGATCATAAACAGCGTCGTGCAAATGTAAGTTTTCACGCTGTAACGTAAAAATTTTGTATGGACGGGAATGGTTTTAAAAATGGCTGAGGTGTTATAGCTTTTCTCCATGTCGCTATGAACCAGTAAGGTTTTGACTTCAACCATGGGCTCCCAGCAGAACGCTTAGAGCATGCCTTACAATTGCATAGTATTTATATTCTTACAAATCTCTTTCTTTTACAATACTATTCCAGCTTTTTTTAGTCTTATGAAGAATTTGTTGCTTAAGTAGGTTAACGTATTTTGTCACTTCAGCTTTGTTATATATGAGAACGTGAAAGGAGGTAGACTGGTGAAGTTAACACGCACAGAACAAGACCTAAAATAAATGTCAAGACCCCATAGTAATCTAAAAATTGGCATTTGAATACAGACCGTATTCTGGGATCATAACAGTTGACAGTTACAAGAGACCTTTAGAAACACAAGCTTGTCGACACATATTATTTTCTACCAATGTGCCACAGCTTATGTCTGAATAGAGCAAATTAAGTTCCGCTAGTCCTTTGTCTGTTACCCCTGTCATTCTGATCACATGCGTTACCGCAGCCGTTACTACGCTGTTATATCAGCTGCCCCAGTAATTGTTTCAACACATACAACAAATGTTATGCGTCAGGCCTCGTGGTGCTGGAGGATCTCCTTATACTTAACATTGTGTTCCCATAGTGGAGTCATATGTCATTTGTATATTTATAGGAAGTCAGGTGTGTAGCTGTGCACTGTATGCTGCAGTTCGCGGAAAGGAAATAAAGCAAATGGTGACAGTTGCTGGGGTCCTGTAGAGTTCCGTTGCTGCTCAAAGGGCACGGGTCACTGACAGACTGGCTGGAATAAAGCCAGATTACATTGAGTCTGCAACCTCATTCCAATTTAAATGGGATTTTTTTAAAAGTTTATGTCAATACCGTTTTCAGTCTGCTTGCCTTAGATCTGTTCTCTTCAGACTCTTTTAACGTCTGTGGACACGTTGTGACTAAATCTGAATTGTCACGGAACCTTTGTAAAGAAACAGCGTACTTCGGATGCAGAAATAAAATAAAACTTCTGTAAACACAAGCATTTACTTAGCAAAATGTAACAGGCCTGTTTATGGGCTTATATGGAAATAACAATTATTGGCGATTTAAAGTGAAAATAAAAACCAGCGCCGACAATGCACAACAATTGGGAGGAAAATAAGAACGTAATTGAAGATTTTCAGAGTTCTTTTTTCCATTTCTAGTTTAAACATCCCGTTGTGATAATATTTGAAATGTATTGTACTAATTTCCGTCAGTCACAAGTAACTTTTTTGTTGTTTTGAGAATTCTTATTATTTACGACATGTTTGGTCCAATCTGACTATCTTCAGGCAATGCGCTATATATACGTAGGTTGCTCAGAAAGTAAACACTTAGGAGGAAATTAACAAGGTAAAGTTCTATCCAAACAAATGGTATCTCACTTTATACTGTTAGCACCGTGCATTTTACAGTGTATGAATAAAATGTACCAACTAATGCACGTTTTTTTATTAACGGGCAATATTAGTTAATGTTAATAAAGAAAGGTGCATTAGTTGCTACATTTTATTCATATGATATCTCGTTTTTACATAAGCGATAACACATGACATGTTATGTTATTGACATAAATTTGGAAGTTGTGCGTGTAGCAGCTCTTTGCAGTTCTGTCTTTGGCGGTTTAAGGTCCTGTATTATGTAAGTACTTGGTTATAATATGTACCAGTTTGATTTTACAGGGTGCTCCTGGAACCGTAGGGTTCCGAGGAAAACAGTTCGAACACGACTGAATTATATAAAAGTAAGACTGGCCTGTGACACCATGTGCTGGTGTCTGTCCCACCTAATAATAGCTGAAACAGTTAAGCGATCTTGATGAAGCTTGGTATGAATATCGTGCCACTAAATGCCATTTCAGTGTGTGCATTTATGTATCTGTAAGCGTAAAAAACAAATGCGGCCATGCGAAGTTTCAGGTAGGAGCCAGAGAATGGGCACGTTAATGTACGGCCAAGGTACATGTTTTGGAGAAAGACAGTAAAATGTGCAAGTTTTCAGGACACAGCTTTATATAATGTGAAGCGATACGATGGCCGCTCGCAGTTTGGCCTATTTAGCTTTAGGTTTGATGGTGATAACCTATGATCTATTGGTGATAGGCATGTGAAGTTTTATTGTATGATACCAAATCGTAAACATACGGACAAACTTAAATGGAAAAGTTTTACATGCTGGAACTTGTAAAACTCTTGACGGTGTAAAGGTTTAATGGTACAGCTGGTGGTTTTAACTCAGGCTTAATCCATACTAATGTGCTTGATAAAAAGAACAATGAAGGTACTAATTTATAGTTGCTGTATATCCTCCAGTTTTATTGCTGCTAACATCACTTTCGAGGCGGAATAAAATTGTTGATGTTATTTCTACTTTTTGACATTAATTTGGAGCACAAATCACACACTTTGGTGGCGTCCATCTCGCATGACTGCAGTCATGTTTGTCGTCCAGCCGGAGATGCGTTGACTTTAAGTGACTACTTCCGTGAAGCCTGCCTCCTTATTGAGAAGCTAATAGTTCTTCAGCTAGTCAAGAAATTTCCCGCATTTGTTGGAACCCGGAAGTGCATGGCCGTGTTCACGAACAGCCGCCAGCTCTCCCTATCCTGAGCCATATCAGTCCACTCCACACCCTCCCAGCCTAGTTCCACAATATATTGCGTAGGCCTTTTCAAACAGTCCGTCAAAGCCCGAGGCCCTGTGTAACACCTTGCAACGTGTTGACTCTTTACGGTAAGGAATTTTCAGCCCCTGGCCCAACACGCCAGCTGTTTTCGGCTGTCCGCAATTCGCGTATTCAAACAGTCCGTCAAAGCCCGAGGCCCTGTGTAACACCTTGCAACGTGTTGACTCTTTACGGTAAGGAATTTTCAGCCCCTGGCCCAACTCGCAAGGTGTCGGCTGTCCGCAACTGCTTATTCTGTATATTTGCGGCAGACATCCACACGTGGAGCCCGTCTCCTCCATCCTCAACACACTCAGTGCTGCTAGGCCTATATAAGCCAAATTCACGTCTTTTTTTCATAAACGTTAGTATGTCTGATTGTTAAGCGAACCGTTGTTCACGGAAATTATTTTGGCCGTCGTTTGTTTTTAGGCGCGTTCGCAAAATTGCGAAAAACGACCATTGGCTTCATCATGTCTGTCCAGATGGAACAACTCGCTTCCCACTGTACGGATTTTCAGGGAATTTTATATTTTGGGTATTTTTCGAAAATCTATTGAGAAAATCCAAGTTTCATTAAAATCTGACAGGAACAGCGAGTACTTTACATGAAGACCTATGTACATTTGTGATAGTATCTCGCCGAATTATTCTTAGAATGAGAAATGTTTCGGACAAAAGTTGTAGAGAAAATGAAAACATATTTTATGTTCAGTAACTTTTTTCAGAAATGTATGCCGTTTGTGAGATACTGTGGAAAAATATTGCATAGTCAGTCATAATGTAATAAGGGCACATGCGCTTTGCATGCGGGATAACTGACCCTACACACACACACACACACACACACACACACACACACACACTCACAATATGTAATATTTATTGTTTTTCCACGGCAGCAATGGCTACGTGAACGCGCCTGAGTGTTACGTTTATACACACATCGCCTGTCTTGTTGGTAATGGACCACAGTCGAAGCACTTGCGAAACTTTATGAAGGGACTCGAAAAAACGTTGACATGCCAATATCAGTAGATGTTGAAATTAAGTAACTGATCACGGAACAAAAATGTAACTTCGTTGTGCTCATCATATACGTCCCGCATGTCGGCCAAACAAGAAGACTGGGACGGAACAAAAATCACTCAAATTTGGTTTGAAAAGTAGGCTTGTTGAATGAACTGTGATTACATGCTTTTACGTCAAAATTTGTAAGAGCACATCAACTGTTTATATCACCCTGTAGTTCGGACGTGAATTAGACCTATCCATTATAAAGATAAGACGTGTCATTCTGTGACATGGAACATGATTTTACGTAACATTCAACCGTGTTTGCATGTTATGTACATGCATCCAGCGTCAGTGTGCAGTAAATGCGCTGCCTCACGTTAAGGAGTTACCTTCTCGGAGGTTTCCTAAAGGCCTTGTTTAAAAAAGTTGACTTCTCGTTCCTGTGTGGATGACGTTTGAGTTGTATTCAGTCTGGGCAAAGTATTAAAACTATGAACATGTCCGTGTAATTGTATGCATTCTGTGTAGAATTCTAATTGCTTTATTAAAATACATGTCACAGGATAATGATAATAACGCTACTGCCAATTCCATTCACGTACCTCGCAGTTCGCCGTAACCATGTTTCATTCGATACTATCTGTACATGTCACTCAGTTGTTAAGGCGTCTTTAAAAAAATACCATGCAAAGTAAAGTTGTCCTTTGCTTAACCAAGCACCACGTCATGCATGTGTGGGGGAGAAGGCCTATAGGTGTACGTCCACACAGTATTTTTTTGTTAAAAAAATGCCGGTACTCACTGCTTGAGAGAAAAAAGTGCAGGTACACTCACTCCTTGGGAGAAAGGAGTCCCGGTACTATGTAACATAAAAAATTTCCGGTAATCCTTGACAAATAATGTCGGTACTCACTCCGTTACATTAACAATTTCCGGTAATCCTTGACAGAAAAGTTCCGGTACATAAACAATTTCCTGTAATCCTTGACAGAAAAAATGTCGGCACTCCGTTACATTAACAATTTCCGGTAATCATTGACAGAAAAGTTCCGGTACATAAACAATTTCTGTAATCCTTGACAGAAAAAATGTCGGCACTTACTCCGTTACATTAACAATTTCCGGTAATCCTTGACAGAAAAGTTCCGGTACATAAACAATTTCCGGTAATCCTTGACAGAAAAAACGTCGGCACTCACTCCATTACATTAACAATTTCCGGTAATCCTTGACAGAAAAGTTCCGGCACATAAACAATTTCCTGTAATCCTTGACAGAAAAAATGTCGGCAGTCACTCCGTTACATTAACAATTTCCGGTAATTCTTGACAGAAAAGTTCCGGTGCATAAACAGTTTCCTGTAATCCTTGACAAAAAAAAATGTCGGTACTTGCTCCGTTGCATTAATAATTTCCGGTAATGCTTGACAGAAAAATTCCGGTATTCCGGTACATAATTTCCGGTAATCCTTGACAGAGCAAGTGCCGGTACTCACTCCATTACATAAACAATTCCCGGTAATCCTTGACAGGAAGAGTGCCGGTACTCACTCCGTTACATAAACAGTTTCCAGTAATTCTCGACAGAAAAGTTCCGGTACTGATTCCGGTACAAAGCAATTTCCGATAATCCTAGACAGAAAAAGTTCCCGTACTCCGATACATAACTTCCGGTAATCCTTGACAAAAATTCCGGTAATCACTCCTTGACAGCAGGTAAAGTTCAAGAAGCCCTTTCACTTTAAAAAATAACATTTGTTGATATTTCTGTTTTATGTTGTAATAATATTGTTGGACTAAAAGCAACAAGTAACATCTATTTTTCTCGACGTATTTATAATATTCACCTAATTCGTCACCGTCAATAAAGTGCCAGTACGCCGTACTGTTGCGTACCGTCACAAGCACAGGGTCCATGCATTAACCTCAGTACCAGAAGGGGGAGAGTGTTATCGGCTTCACTCCCCAGCCGCTTTAATCCTGTGAAAGGCCCCCTGTCACCTATTTGCAGGAGGCTGTGAGGTATAACGCTGAGTTCTGTGTCTCTGAGGACATGGCGATGGAGAGAAAAGCTTCTGCCCCTGTCAAGTATCGAACCCCGGACATCCAAACGTAGCCACTCACTATGTTGACTGAACTATACGAACTATAATAAACAACAAACGTCAAGTAAAATGCACTTTTAGTTCCTTTTCCCAGCGTGTGACGTATTTGTGTCACATTCTTGAATGTAGAGTACGAACTGTATAAACAGCGTATTTCTTCGAAGTCTCTTCAGGACACGTACACATTCACAAACTGTTCAAGAATCTAAAATTAGCCTAACAATTTTGTTCATGGCCATGCCGTCTTCACAGAAACATTACCCGCCGTAATAGGTAGGCCTACACAAGTACTTATGACTAGCATCTCTACAGTAAATTACTTTTTCGCGACAGAAGTGGTGTATTGATGAACTAAATGCCGAGATCTTGTTATGTTGTCGACAGATGGTGTTGTTAGCCACATATGAATTGGGTATGGTACACTATAACTTGTACCGCAAAGCTGCACTATCTATTTTTATCTCCTGTTCCTGATAAATGTTTGTGAATTTTAACAGCTGTACTGATCAATAAATCAGTCCGGAAAATGCGATCTGAAACTGTATCATCATGAATGAAAACATGTGGGCCGAAAAACATTTTACAACACACATAGAAGCAGTTTAATATATACAATCGGAACTCGGTTATAACGACATCGCTTTTTGCCTGCAAACATGTAGTATATTATGCGGTAAGAAGAAAACAGAGGACTTACACAACTAATAATTCGTTTCCAAGTCCTTCCCGCTTCTACCTACTCACAGTAGGTGTCGAGGTTGTTTATTTTCACTTGATCACACTCAGGCACACACCACAGTCTGTAGGACTCCTCTGGACGAGGGATCGGCCCATCGCAGAGACCTCTACCTGACAACGCACTCACAAGAGACAACTATCCATGCTCCCGGTGGGATTCGAACCCACGATCCTAGCAAGCGCTCGGTCGCAGACCTACGCCTTAGACCACAACTAATAATTAACCGTCCTTATGTTCCATTTAGCTGCATTTTACGTATGCCTTGTGACAGGCCATGAATGAGCACACAGTCTGCAGCTTCGGTGCATTGTTTCCATTCTATAAATGGCAGTACAATACGTCAAAGTAAACATGTGAAGAGAGATGAAATTGGTTGGAATACTATTTATTTTTTAGAAGGACATAGAATTATTATGACAGTGCACACAAAGTGGACAAATCAGGTTGCAGAATTCCGAACGCGCGTTAATGTTACGTTATACGTACATTTTCATGTTTATTAACTTTTCGCGAATCTACGCTAAAATTTTTTGCACAGATATTCTTGTCCTTCATCCAGAAAGGCGTTGTTCAGACAGAAGGTTTGAACATAAGGCAACTGCCATTCTTGTCGTTGTGAATGCACATTTGTGACCAAGGTTAGCGCCGATTTTGTTTGTTCTCGTAAGTTACGTCTTTGAACCGTTTCAAATGCCCGTATTCCGAGTTAAACGTAAGTATATTTAATTGGTACTAACCGTAACATTGTGGATTTTAATTCGAGAGGTACACGGTTCAATCTGCGGCTGTCCTTGTTGAGGATTTACGTAGTTTTCTTCAGTCCGTCCGGAAGAACATTTTATCGTGACTTCGTGACGTCATGCGGCGTAATAAATACAGCTCAAAGATTAGTCCTGCGTTAGTAATACATACCTGCACGAAATATAATTGCCAAGTTAAGAAGTTGGTACTTTCCCTCTCGTTTTATTCCCAGATACTAAACTTGTGAATACTTTCCAGAAAATGACTGAGTATTTCAACACAGTAACATATTTTGCCGTATTTAGTAACAGGTTTATAATCGATCATCGGGTGTCGTAAGCGGGGGTACTTACGATCGATTTACAATCGATATCTGATAACGTCCATATCGTAAAGTTTAAAATCGATCATGCTCGATGTTCAGCCACTTCCCCAATCTCAGTTCGTACCTCGCTGAGAACACTAAGTTGTGAAACACACAACCGCCAGATATTAAAATGTACGTAGGTCTCCATGCAGAGTGTTGTTTTGACTCTTGTTGAAAAATTGTAGTGAGAATCCCAAATTAGGTTTTCACGAACAGTCCAGTGGAAGCCCAGCTGTCCATGCAGACGGACCAACGTGAAGAAACTAATGGTCAGTTTTCGCAATTTTTTTTTGGTCGAACGCGACTAAAATTATGAAAAGTCTTTATCAAGACGGGCCACCCGCAAAAAATGTCGTACATCATACCCCACTTAACGCGTCGTTTGAGTTGATTGACTACAATGTGAAGTCGCAGTTGCTTTTAACAGCCGATTGCAATTGGCATCACGTTTACTGGCAACATGCTTGGAGGCACGCAATGTCTATTGATATCTTTAGTGCAGGTAGTAGACATGTGTAAACCCTGTTGGTATTGCGTCACACGTACTGCATCACGGCCGAAGCCAAATTTAAGAACACTCACAGGAAGATGCCACTTGGGGGCACAGCTTATTCGCAGTGGGGAATCTTAACACCGCCACATCGCAGTATAATTTGTGAATGCACTCCAGTGACAACACTCATAGTTTGATTGTTGCTGCTAGCAGAAGTACAAGTTTTAACACGTTTAAATAATAACAGCCATCGATAATACGCATTTGCTTTATACTAGGGAGAGTTCATTGTTATTAGTAGGTAAGTTATGAACAGTGTGACAGATCTGAATCATTTTAACAAGGTATTGGTGTGGATTGTAGACGATGTTAAATTGTGTTGGTATCAGTGTAGTGTGTGTAACTGCAACATATCTTATTGTCGTAGTCATATCAAATGGTTATGTGTGCATGCTGAAGTAGTAGTGTGACGTGCGTACGTATAATGTAACGTACATTTATGTGCCTTAATTTCTTTATATATGATATGATATACAGTGTAAAGTTAATTTAAAAATATTAGTCACCATGAGACATCCAATTGTAGGGATAAATTGACACATATCGACGATTGTTCTTAGTTATTTTTCTTTCCTGCGGAAAAAAAATGTCATGACATACCACAGTACAGTACCTGTTCTCAAATTACAAACCAAGGGTTCAGGTTTCAGGAATTATGTTGTGAAACATCCAAATATCGTCCGTTTTTAGGTGCGTTCATAAAAGAATTACAAGAAGCGAATTTTAGCTTCATCATGTCAGTCTTTCTGGCGGCGTTCGTTAGGACAGTGGTACTGCAGGTTGTGACCAACATGGCTGCCATGCAAAAATTTTAAATCGTCGTTCTTATTGACAGCGACAACACCCAAGCAATTTGAGCTGAACACATACAGTTTGTGTCCAGATGTATAATAAACGTGTCTACAAATTGTGTACAAGCACTACGTTCTTATAATTCAACAATTGCAAGCATGGCGGCAATGGGGCACCGCGATGTTAGATCCAACGCAGTTATTACAGAATCTGTGGGTATTGAGTTTTTCCCTAAAATTAATTAATTAATTAATTAATACATAAAGTAGCAAATATTAAAGCAACTTTTGGCTCGTGTAAGGTTATATTGTATTCTTATTTTTGGGTTATTTATTTACCTTATATTAAGACTGGCGGCTTTGATAAGTTGCGAAGTTCAGGTTATTATACATCTTTATAAAATGTTTTTGAGGTATGTAAAAATACGTATTATAATGCATAAATTACAACTACCGATCTGATACGTAAATTGCATTTTTAAGTTTCAATTTTGTGAAAAGACCAAATAAGTGCTTAATCGAAACTATGCTGTGGGTCAATAATTTTGATAAGCCGTGACTGTGTTAGCAATAATCACACTTGACCACCAGAAAAAAATGCTTTCATAGTTTCTTACATTGCCTAATTATGGCTTTGCACGAAAGCCGAAACATGTAGCAATAAACCAATATAAATGCAGTTGTGACTGACGATTATTGTGCCTCTGTGCAGACTATGTATCGTGACAACAGCCGCTGATGTTCAGCTCCGCTCGCCGCGATAATGTGGCCAACTTGCAAAAGTTGCAAGTCCTTTCGGGGTGTCACTTCTCTTCTGAAAATTAGCCCACTTTTTTCAAGACCATCAGTCAAATTGGTTTTATCGGGCGGTAGTATAAAATGTCACAAGCAAACAGATCTAAAGGGGTAGAAGATACCTCTTCGTGATAGGCATGACGTCATTTACATGATGTTGGCACTCAAATCTTAACCCATTAGAAACGTAAATTAACCTGAATGTTATTTACAGATTCATTCCGTACCGCCCAGTAGGCACACTCCTCGATTATGAAAGCAAGTCAGTTGCAGAAATAATTGCTGTTTGTTGCGATTCCACGCAAAACACATGCGAGTAAGGTGTCTCTGTGGGCGGAATGTGTAAGTTTTGAATCTTAAACGTAGTTAATGGTTA
This sequence comes from Coptotermes formosanus, assembly GCA_013340265.1. Taxonomy (NCBI): domain Eukaryota; kingdom Metazoa; phylum Arthropoda; class Insecta; order Blattodea; family Rhinotermitidae; genus Coptotermes; species Coptotermes formosanus. Next base: position 639,717 of record BLKM01004803.1, read on the forward strand.
AGGTGCCTGGCATCTCTGCTTCTTGAACATGTAAAGAACTAAGCCTTTACTGAGCGAGTTGTCGTTTAAACCCTGAAAAATGTGTCCGTGTACATCCACGCTGTCGTCAATGAACATGCAAGCTTTCATTATAACCCAGGAGAACTCCCAGTCGCTGCACTGGACTTCCCATAGTGGGTGCTGAAGCGTATCTCAAATTTTAATTCTGTAGAGCTTTGTGACTTTACTGCTCACCAAATATTATTCGGGTGATATAGTCAAGAAGAATAAGATGGGCGGGACATGTAGCATGTATGGGGGACAGGAAAGGTGGGTACAGGGTTTTGGTGGGGGAAAAGTGAGGGGAAGAGATCACTTGGAAGACCTAGGCGTAGATAGGAAGATAGTATTAAAATGGATCTTCAAGAAATGGGATGGGGAGCATGGACTGGATTTCTCTGGCTCAGGATGGGGACAGGTGGCTGGCGCTGGTGAATGCGGTAATGAACATTCGGGTTCCATAAAATGCGAGGAAATTCTGGACCAGCTGAGGACCTGTTAGCTTCTCAGAGAGGACTCTGCTCTATGTAGTTAGTTAATCAGTTAGATTTCTGACTATAGTGCATCAGTCACACTTCGAATCACCAAGTTTTTTGGACATTTCCCATCGTCCGGGGTTTAAGGTTATAAAAACTGGAAACTACTCAATTTTTGCATGTTTAAGTATTAGGCTGTGGGGAAAACCCAAAAACTCGCTGATTATTTTTTGTGTTCTTGAGAATTTCAAGAATTGATAATAACCCACTACCACCGTTGCAAGGATCTCACTGAATAATTCATCTGAATAAATCTCGTAGTTTATGGCGCCGATGTTATTGTACGTTATGGACTGCACGATCTGGGGTTCGAATCTCGTCAGGAGCAAGAAGATTTTTCTTTTCTCAAAAACGTCAAGACCGGCTCGCGGGCCCACCCAACTTTCAATTCGATGGTGCCGGTGGTTCTTTTCGTGGGTGTGAAGTGGCCGGGGCGTGAGACTGATCACTCGCCTTCTTCTGGTGCCCATGTTAAAAAAGAATGGAGGTGTTCCTCTCCCCTTCCTGTAGACAATGCCTATATGGCTTGGACAGGGACAACTTCTTAATTTTCATACCAAGAATCATCGCTGATCCTATTAGAAGGAACGCTCAGGTTCGCTCATAGTTGAAAGAAGTGCCAGTCACGTGGTAAATTTGTATCACACTGTGCACATTGTTATAGATGTCTGTACAGACGTACGTCATCCCACAGTTTACATGTTAGAATAAACACACCAGTAAACGTGTAGACGGTAGTCATATTTTATGATACCATGAAAAATCTACAGAGCAAAGCCAGTGTTCAGGGAACAAGTGCACTATTATATTTCTTGTGCTGTTTACACATCGGGAAGGAAGGAGAAGTTATTATGATTTACTGTTTGTTATAAATTCAAACAACGTGTCATTCTCAACTATAAATTAGTCGTATGGTTTTGTCGTGCGAGGTTCCTTGGGCTACTCTGAAAATGGAGACGGCAAACTCCTCCTAAGTGTCGGTGCCTGTCTACCCAGTCCACACGGTGTCATTTTAGAAGAATGGAATCTTGGAAGTCATAACTTCGTACCTGTTTTACTTGCATGTCGCGCAAGTGCTGCTGCTTAGCTTTAACCTTTTAAAGCCTAGCGGTAACTTTACATACCACCAGGTTTAACATTAAAATATTCTGCGTGGTACCCACATTGCGTTTATGTGTTTTGTACGGATCTCAGAACAAACAGCAACGTTTGCCTTAAAAACATTAAGAGATTGTTCTTTATAACCGAAGTGGAGAGTGTTTACAGCGCGGTACGCACTGAATCCTTATATAAAACAGATACGCCTCGTCTTTAAAAGGGTTAATGAGTGTAATATTTACAGACTGGAGGTGTTCGATAAAAGGGTGCTGAGGGAGATACTTGGGTCTAAGACGGAGGAATTAACAGGAAGATGCAGGAAACTGCATAAAGTGGACCCTCATAATTTGTACCTTTCTCCAAACATTAATCGGGTACTGAGGTCAAGGAAGATGAGTTTGGCGGGGCACGTAGCACATACAGTGAGAAGAGAAATGCGCGCAGGGTTAGAGTTTCGAAGTGTTTGGCTCTAGTGTTCCAGACATTGGAAAGCTGAATGTGAAATAAAAAAGTATGTCCGTTACAAGTAAAGGAGTTTTTTCTTTGTAACTGTTTAATGTAGGGCCGCGGTGGCGCAGTTGGTTGAGGCACTGCGCTACAAACCGGCAGGTCGCGGGTTCGATTCCCGATGGTGTCAGTGGATTTTTCATTGACATAATCCTGTCGGTCGCACTATGGCCCTGGGGTCGACTCAGCCTCTAACAGAAATGAGTACCAGGAATATTTCCTGGGGGGTAAACGCGGCCGGTGCGTAGGGCTGACAACCTTACCACCTTCAAGCGCCGATTGTCTAGAAATCTGGGAGCCTCGACCTGTGGGCCTGTCCAGGCCTGTAGTGGGACTGCTTTTTTTTTTAACTGTTTAATGTGACGTACAGCGTTTGGTGTCTAGCAGGAGGACCATGCCGAGACTCCCGTGCTTTGCAGTATGATGCGTCGTTGAGAACACAAAACATTTGGGGTGCTAGTAATACGTGTACGGCTACATATAATGTACGAAATTAAAATGTTCTTACAAAGTGTTGCACTTTACAACCCTCCCTTTCCTTCTGTATAAAATTCATCTCGACATAAAATGGTCCAGTGTTTTACACTTGCAGTAGCCGCTGCATTTGCGCATGACTTCAGCTTACGTCTACTGCTGAGTGTGCCTGCCAAATTACACAGATGGTAACCTACACAGAAATAGCTAAATAACCTGCCTTCTTCTTTGTTACTCGTTGAGGATTGGTGCTCTCACAGTCCCACAAACACTGGCGTCCTGAGGTACGTCAACAATATTGTGATGAAAGCATTTTGGTGATCACTGCTTCTTCATATGTAGGCATATGACTTCTATGGTTGCGGCCAATTTTGCCGCCCCTTGGACTCTGCTGTCCAGGGCGGCCGCACCACCGGCCCCCACCCTGGTTACGTCCCTGTAGATACGGCAGATTTTATTGGATTTTGACATTTACCTAAACCTGGCCAGGCTTAATTTACTAGCAATGAATATTACATACATAGAACGTTGTTTAATGAAATTTTGTATTGACACTACCTTCTGTAGGTACTTTACAGTTATAGGTTTCAACTTACTAATGAAATTGTGTCCTGAAACGTTACCTATATTCCAGTTCTTTCGGATCCCCCGCCCCCCGTTAGAGCATGGGCACAGAATGCAGGGACATGTGCTGACGTGAATGATTTAATGAATGCCCTTAGATTTCATGCCAAGTATGTTGTTTAATTTTGATATTTTGGACGTAGAGCGAAATGTCAGATGGTCTTTGACTTCAGTGCTACTGCTCTTGCTGGCACACTCGGTGGCGAATAACAATAGTATTACTGAGCGGAATGTCACCTTCTGGCAGCGAGATCACCTCTCACATAGAAGAATAAAACGGAATCATTGCAGCCAAGCTCAATACAAGTATACCGGAAATATTTTGAGAGGAAGTAGGTTCCATATTTTATGCCAGTTGCATTTCGCCAAATTTTACTGTTTCGATAACAGCCTTTAAATAAAGATTATACATTTAGTATACATATTTTTTTATTTAATTGCAAACTATTGACTATCAATTCTTACCTCTTTAGGCTTCAGGGAAGTAATGTATGATAAGTAAATACATAAATAAATAAACCACTCTCCCTTTGCATAGTCCTTTGATATAAGGAATAATGTGTTTTTTTTCTAATAAGAGAAATTAGGATGTATTTTTGTTGAATATTTTCCTTTTCTGTAAGTTATTACATGTAGTTTCTTTTTTCTGAAAAGTAATAGGCCAGTATTCATTTGTGACAAAGCAAGAGGCGCGTAATTGTTAAATCTTGTTATAAAACAAAAGAAAGTTATGAATATATTTTCAAAACTCACATACATACTTCAAATTCAGTTAGTCCCACATTTTCAGGAATTTACTCCATTGGAACAGAGCCTTTGAGAAGGTGATAGTCACCCAAATGGTGAAGAAACTTTACGGTACCTGAAGGTTTGTTGCTTTCTTCCACATGACATTTGTCTCTTTCTGTGCCACCTGTGTTCAGTCCACACCCTCTTCAATATTAAATTCCTTTGTTAAGGTCCATTTTCATTTTATCCTTGCATCTATGTCAAGGCCTTCCAGTGGTCGATTTTCTGACCAAAAGAAGAGTGAATGCACTGGGGGTATGTGAGATATGCCTTATACATTGTCAAACACTGATTAGAAGCACGTAAAGAGGTCTTCACAACTTCCTGTTGTACAGAATTTCCAGTGAATGGAAGAAACAACAGTGTCTTTAATATTGTTTTATTTTATTTTATTTTATTTTATTTTGTACTGGGCCGGAATAGCGTAGTAGGTATAGCGACTCGCTGCGGGCTGCATGGTCTTTGGATCGATTCCCGACGGGGGCAGTATTTTCCATGCCCGTCCAAACCGGCCCTGGAGCACACCCAGCCTCCAGTACAATGGATCTCTTTGCCGGAGGGTAAAGCGGCCGGGTCTTGGCGTGGACCACACACACCCATCTAACACCGAGGTTAAAGAAAGGGTAGAGCTATATCTCTACTTCCTTTCTGGGCCTTCAGGGCCTGTTCTAGGGTGAACTTTGCCATGTTTAAAGTAGGTACATGATAGTGTAGAGTTTGAATCCCCCTTTAAATACCCCTTTAAGCGGGGAGTTTCCGCCCATAATAAGTGATGTAAATGTGGGTTAATGATGACTGGACTGCCTTGTACAGTACTTTTGACAAATAGTAATTAAATCTAAATACGTATTTATGTGTGGGGTATATATTATTTTGACACATGGGGGGAAGCAGATTGAAGGCTTTTCTGTTGAGAAATACCTAATCCACCAATGTGAGCTGTGGAAGTGCGGGGAATTTTTGTATATAGCTCATAAAAAATTTGGCCCTGTAGTGCGGTGAGGCGGAAATTGAAGACTTAGATAACGGAGACCTCGTATTTCCTTCCTGGTAGTAGGCCTACATGTCATTTCAGCAGCTTTTGGTAATCCATTCACTTTAATATAATTCATCTGTTTATAAGAACATGACTTCTTTTCCTACACCAATAAAGTTGTTTGATTTAAATACAACCATGTTTTTGTGAGTAATATTTCAGGTTCCCATGAAGGTGATGGCAAAAAGATTCCATCATCTGGAATGTGACATCGTTGTAGTCGTGACACAAATCTACAGACGTTTGTGCTATCCTGAGGATGTAGACAGTTGGTTCCTCAGAAATATGACAAATCTGTGTCAGACTGCACAGTGTCACGGCTCAATAAATAGTGTTCTTCATGTTGCTTTGACACAACGAATGGATGGCATCTCATAGTTTATTAAATTTTAAACAATCGACAGTATTCCACAATCATATATGAAAAGCTGTGCATACATGGTATTTCATTTGTTGCTGTGGAATCTGTCAGTTTGTAAAGAGTGTATTGCAGCTTGGTGGTAGTTTTGTACTTCAGCAGTTTGCTGAGTTTGGCTCTGCCAGCAGTGTATATGACTCCAGGCTACTGCCCTATTCTGACATTAAGTGACTATGGGTCAGATACCATGGTGTGTATCCAATATATGACCTTCAGTTTTAGTCTGCATATTTTCTGGAAGTGCCCCTACAGGTCCCTGCAGGTCTGAAATTCCCTGTGTAGTATTTTTAGTGTGGTAGGTTTCTGCAGTGAGAGGTTGTTAGCCTGCCACTCAACAACGCAGCTGAGGACCACCCCTCCCCCTGCCCGATGGTGTATTCAGCACTTTTATATCTACTTCTCATATCTGCAGCCTGGCTTATTTGTCTACAACATGAGGATGTACCATGTTGTGGTAACACGGGATCCACGTAATGTGGACTGTACTGTACTATTATTTGGTTAATTTTAATTTTATTTCAGGAGTAACAGTGCAGGGGGCGCCAACGCAGCTTCCCGTTTGTGACATCACTGGGTCCGGTAAGCGACGCAAGAAAAAGAAGAGGAGGAGGCGACGCAGAGGAGGAGTGTGTATCACAAATGCTTAGAAACGTTAATGTTGTGCAGTTTTTAATACTTATTTCCTTCGAATTATTATGGGAAAGCTCTCACAGAATGGAATGTGATGGAACAAATGTAGCAGATAGGTGGCACTGGAGGGACGAGTAGATTTCTGCTGTTCTTGTTATTGGAAACTAATGCCATGCTGCTGTGCCTTGTTACTCATATCAGCTTGCAGCAGTAAAAAGTGTGCTCAGAGTCAGAAAATGCATTCTGGGCAGAACTCGAAAAGAAAGTCTAGTTTCCTATTACAGACTTTCAGGTTTGAAAATCTTGTGCGAACATTATGTTTAGCTAATGTAATACAGAACACAAGAGTGACGTACAGTTCAGCTCATGGGTCAGCGTCCAACATAAGTGAGAAGTGTTCACTGCTTAGAACTGTAAACATCATGTGGACTGTTATTTTTATTGATGTTGTTGTTGTTATTGTAGTTTGGGGAAAAATTATTACAGAAGTACGAATTTACATATTTTCCCTGCATTAAATGTTTCAGACATAATGAGATGTTTGACACCATCATCATGTTTGTAGGACTGCTGGTGCATGAACAGCAGTGTATCCAGAATCAGCATTTATGTTCATGATCTGTATCCATAGCAAATTTCGTACACCTTGCTCTATTTGTTCATTAGTCATCACCACAAAACTAAAAACTAAAGACAATTTTAATGTATGCACCATTTTGTTATTTTATATTGTGACTACTGCATTTCAAATCAAACAGGTGGTGTGCGTATTACACTCCAAGTGTATAATCATTGCTGTTTTCCAGGCTGAAGATGGCTGCTCTGAGGAATCCAGTTCTGATGAAAAGGAGTTAGAGGATCCTGTGAGTCTCACAAGTCAGGAATCGTCATCACAGGAAATTGAATCTGACTCAAAGCAGAGTGTCACCCCCAACAATGATTCCTGTACATCATCACCATTTTCATCTTGTCAAACTGTGACTCCCACAGATCCTGCTGATGATACCACAAGGAAACCAGCAGCACCACTTGAGCAGAGTTCTAGACTTAATAAATTTGATTCTGAAACGCTGCCTCATGTTAACGTGCAGCAGACATATTTAGGAGAACAAGAGAGTACTAGTGCACCTTCAGTGGCAGAGCAAGACATAAAGGGCATCTCTTCTGATTGTACTAAATGTGATACTAAGTCTTTAGTGAGAGAAAGAGAAAAATCCATACAAGAGTTGAGTCAGCAGTCCATACAGATAACAAAAGAGAACAGTAAAGATCAAAATTCTGTACAGCATTTAAAAGATCAAATAGGAACTGACAAGCTTGATTTTCCATCATCTGTATGTATATCAACACTTACTTCACTACAACAAAAAGAATTTCTTCAGTTGTCTCCTAACTGTCATGATACACCTTGTGTTTTAGCCTCCAGTCATTCAGCAGATGATAGCAGATTTGAAAATAATGGAATACACTCATCACTGATTCATCTACATACATCAGAAAGTACAAATCAGGAGGCAGGAATTGTTGTACAGTGTAGCGGTGAATGCGTTACTAAAACTGAGGATTCAACAAAACCTATAAAACATAAGAAATCTGGCAAACAAGCAAATGCAAAACATAAGAAAAGTCCAAAAGGGAAGGAAGAGAAACAAAAAAGACTTAAAACATCTATTACAAATTGCAGTGTAGATACAAATCTGGATCAAAGGTGTAAGAAGAAGGATGATGTAAGGGAAGGGCCCAATAACAATGAAATTGTAATAGACTGTGTGGAATCAATACAGCACCTCTCAGTTAATAGCATTCCTTCAAAGAATACCACAGAAACAGCAACATTTACTGTAACAGAAGACAGTGCCAGCTCTCAGAAAAATATAACAGAGGATGCAGTCGCAGTTTTGAGTGGACTTAATGACAGGTTCCAGATTTTAGAACCTGAGGCCCAAAGTAACTCATTGATAGGAATGGATAGTAGTGAAGGTAAATCTGTGTCAGCTACAAATGAACCAATCAGTTCTGAAGAACTGGTGCATGGTGGCAGAAGTAGCCAGACCAGTAAAACTGGGAAACATGATTTGTTTCCAGAATTCAAGAGTTGTTACGAAGACCCTCCAGTAAGACCACTAAGGAAGGAAAAACTAAAATCATCACCCGTCCATTCCCTATCTCTAGACCGAATTCCAAGTGATGTGTCCATTAAATCAAGCATAACTGCCGAACCATTAAAACTACCAACCGTTTCATTAAGACCAGATGTACCTAAAACAGAGCCTAAGTATTTGCATGAAGTGTCTTCATCCCAACTGAAAGATTCAGCAGACATTCTTGACAGTATAACTGCTGCCCTAACTACAGATCAGCCCATTACAATACCACAAGCAACAACTCATAAAGATAACCCAGTCTTTCAAGAAGCAGCATACATTGCAAATGCCTTACAGTCATCAAAATCCTCAGTGGAACAGAAAGGCCAAGCAAACACTGCATCATTTCCTTCTGTTGTGCAGGGTTCATGTTCAAAGGTAGGTGAGAAATTATTTGATCCACGAACAGGCATATCAGATCAAGCTACTGCAGTATCATTAGAACATGAAAGGGATACCGAAAGGAAGAAATACTCCTATGAGAAGCTACAACCATCTGCTTCAACATCTAGTCAAAAAGGGAATGAAGATATGAATGACATAAAAAATAAAACGGTCGTCCAGGATCAGGTGACTGAAGAACTAACTCAAAGTAAAAAATTTCAAGATGAATTTGAACCACCAATACCACCTCCACGAGGCAAGAAGTTACATACTTGTAAACATAGAGTAACTGAGCATTCACAGGTACGAGGATGGGATTTAGAAGGTGGTAATGCAGCAGATGAAAGCTCAGGCGATAGCACAACGTCTTCAACGACACATGAGAGTGAAGAGTCTGTAATAGAGCTCTTATCTTCCACACATACAAATCCTGATGATAGATTGAAAGAAGGCTTGTCCTCCGATGAAGAAGAAGAAATCATATTCAGATCAAAGATGGCTCAAAGAAAATGTGAAATGGTGGATATAAAATCAGTTCCTCCAGATAAGCCAAATGTTTATTCACCGTCCAGTAGTGGTCCATGTCTTCAGGACTCCAACCGTATTTCTTACAAAGATAAACCCATAACATCCAGAAGATTTCCCAAATCATGGAGAGGAAGTATTTCCTTACAATATTCAGAAATCTATGCTGATGAGCTCTCAAAGGTCGTAGTCTCTGAAGCTGTGTCTGAAGCATCAAAGAAACGAATGTGCCTGCCAATAACAGAGGCCGTTACGAGGTGGCTGAGAGGTCAGTCACCAGACGTACTTGCCTTACCACAACCAGTAGATGACGTGGAATCTGAGAGTTCATCAGGCGAACAGGAATCTGATGAAAGTGTGGCAGAAGCAACTGCAAATCAACAATCGACCGGTCAAAAAAACGTGTTTTGCAACCCTTTACCTGTACCATTGCTTGAAGAGCGTCACTCTCTGTTAGTTAACATTGATGCTAACCACATTGGTGACAACAGTGGTACCGGTAGAAGGGTTGCACTAAATGACTGTCAATATTTCAAACCTCAAAATGGAAACTTTGTTTGTGAAAAGTATGACAATAATGGAGCTAATGTTTCTGTATCAATTGAAGGAGACAAAAGGCTGATAAATAGGTATGATGACAGAAGTTTCATCATATCTCACAAGCATAACTGTGATTCTATCACTCCTGTCGAGAATTCTGATCCTGAAAAACGTAAATGTCTGTGTCAAATAAAGAAGTCTCATGAGGAAGAAAATGTTTTAATGGAATTTTCAGGAAATGTTACCTCTAACTTAAATTGTAACAGTCAGAATGGCAGTTGCTCCAGTAACGTTTCTGAAGTAATCTCAATTGAATTTAATCATAAACACTCTGGAATGAGTACAGCGAAAAATAGATTACAAAAAGAAGTCAGCTTGACCAGTGTTAAAGAGAACACCTTGCAGAATATGTCACAAGATATTTATGGCATTTTGAAGAGTACGTCAGAACCAGCTGACTTAAACACCAATTATGTTAGCCAAGGGAAAGGTACAACAGATGAGAATGGATTTCATGAAAAACAGCTAAAGAATGTGAATGACAAAGAGTACAGTGTTAACAATTACAAATCAAATGTGTTTAAAGATGATGGTGATAGCAGTTGTGCTAGTGAGGAGACATTAGAATGTGAATGGGATCTTTGGGACTGCAACCCGGTGAAAATCCTGCCTGTGCTAACTACACCAAAAAGTCAAACCCCAGTAGAAGAACCATTGTCTGAAACACCAGCTGACTATTGCTCACATATGTGTGATCCTAAGGTGTCAGTAGCAAAATACTATAGTCTTGGAGCTCAACAAAGGAAATCTGTAAAGTCTGATGAAGACGAAATATCAAGTGATGCAACTGACAGTACTGATGAAGAAGCTGATGCACTAAAACATTTCCAGCATGAACTGGAAGATGACGATGGCCTGCAGACTGCATATTTACCAAGTGATGGCACTGGGAACTCACACAGAATGTCAGGTGAAGGACATAAAAGAGATGTAACCTATGGTAATCCAGAAATCTTCAAAACCCATTATGGGGAATCTGGTAAATTAAGGAATTTGGGTGTTCACTTTCAGGAAGAAGCAGACAGATGTAGAAATATGTATAACACAACATTATCGCAGCGAGCGCAGGCTGCACATTTGTTCCACAGGAAATCTTCAGTACTTGTGAGCAAGCTTAAAGGTGATGGTCCATTCCCTTGTGGTGGTATATGTTGTATACTACAATGACACATTCACACTGCCTCAGAACAATTTGTTTAAGTAAACGTTTTATGGCAATATTTATATTGTAATTGTGTGTGGGAATATCACATAATGGCAGCCAGTACTACGTTTGCAACAGTGACAATGTTTTAAGGATGCATTTCTTTCTAATTCTAATTGTGTGTAAGGCTTAAACAGTTATATAGTAGCCAAAATTAACACAGTTTTCATGTCCTGTACTTTTCAGCTGGTTGTTTCAGTTCCTATCCATAAGCACAAACTGCTGATTTTGAGATCCTGGTATTAGCAGTCACCTTAAAACCTAATTTTCTTAAATCAAAGTATGACTTTAGATTCATCAGTCATTGCGGAGAAAAGTGTACACAAGTGAAATCACAGATGGAATGGGGGAAGGGACAGAAAGTATCTTTGTGTAAGGGGGCATCCACCAGCCTGCAATATTTTGGAATCCCTTCAGGAGATCTAAGTTATTGTACATGACCCAGAGATTTATTCCACTGTAAAGTGAACCTACCTTTATATTCTATCTTTTAAATATCTCAAAATGTAACAGATATAGCGCCATCCATTTTAATTTAAAGAGTGTGAGGGATATACCCAAACTAAATAAAACAACTAATTAAATGAATTTCAGTATCAGCCCTCCAAATTTGGACAACTTTTCTCAAGGGAATCATACGTGTGACGGGGAAGCAGGATGATAGACATTGGTTTCAAAAGCTAATCTTAATAAATGTACTTGTGGATCACAACATACAGATGGAACTACTACTGAATCTAAAAAAAAAAATTGCTAACCCACTAAAACACAGGTAAGTTAGCACTTTCCACTGCAGAAATGTAGACTGTGCAGTATTTTCGTGAAGTAAACAAGGTTTGTGATAATGTTTTTCATCCAGATACTGAGAAAATTACATTTTACAGAATTGTTTGAGGCAAGAGACCTTTTTATTGGAAATATTGTTTTTAGTTTCCAATCTCAGTGAAACAGTTCCAGCAGTGTTTCAGAAATGTTATTTCCAAAACTTTATTGAATTCAGAAGTGTCAGATTTTATAAACATTAGGTATTGTTATGAGATGAGAGATGGATGGGGAAATATAATCCTGAAATTCATTATGCTATACATAAAACTAAAAAAAATTGCTAGATTTTGTATGTGCATTGAGAATAATGTTGGACTAACATATAGAAATGCGATTAAATGTGTTAGAACAACAGAAACACACTCTTTTTAACAGTTAAAATTTTAAGTCAGTTTTTAACATTTAACCAAATGTATTAAATATGCCTATGCAGGAAGGAAATGCATAAGAAATCAAGTGTCTCCAATTCAATTATTCATTTTCAGTTGATTAGTTAGGATAGTAAAATCAAAGTCGGGCATAATAGGGATTTAATCCAAGTCACTGTGAAATAAATATTGACAACATTACAGAATCTAACATTAATTCCAAATATTACTTTGGTGACCCTTTATTTCAAGTTAAACTACACAATAAATGGAAAGGCAGTAGTCCATACAAATATTAGGCTGAAAACTCTTTGTTTGTACAGTCCCTGCTTTTGTGTTCATCTATTGCTAAAGTATGCTCGGACAACTTTTAAGGAATTAACCCTTTGCAGGCCAAATTATTATTTTCAATTTTAACAGTCTGATCCAAATTAATTGTCCAGAAAATCTGTGATATTTGAAGTTCAAATGCAGCCAATACGTGGCAGGAGCTTAGGAAAAACCAACAAAAAACAATGTAAAACAACATGTCGATCTGAGCTTAACCTTTGTCCTGGTAAAACAGAAAGCACTGTCAAGTTTAACGTGACATTGGACAGGTAAGGGTTACAGTTATTTGCATGTGTTTCTGAGCACAGAACATGAAGACAAACTGCTAAATGTGATCGGATTTATATTTGTTATTTATTTACAAGTTCCTTCTCTTCATGACCCTCTTGTACATCAGTAAAGTAATCATTACTTGCTTTTGCTGCTTATTAGAAGTGATTTTTAAGTATGACGAAGTTGTGATTTAGGTAGCCCATACTAAGTATTCTTAGGTAACTTGTATTGTGTTAAAATGCTTATAGGAAATCGATTTCAAAGTTTCATGTGGGTTTACTATCCCTGAAGTCTGAGCAGCCATGAAGTGCGGAGTGCATTGTTTGCTCAGAGTAGCAAGTATAGTAAAGTTAGTTTGTGGTTATGAATGTGACTGGTTAACAGTAATGGATGTGACATCAGTAAATGCAGTAATGTTGTGTATACTGAAGGTGGAATTGTTCGCCAAATTTCTTAATCTAAGTTGGGAGAGAATGGGTTCTATAAAGTGCTGTAGAACACAAGCAAGTCTAACCCAAATGGTGTGCTTATCCAGAATTTTGTAATCAGTTACAGAAAGCAGTTCAATTTCAGATCAGCTGATTGATTACAATATTGATCAGTTTACTTGAAACAGCTTGTAGGATGTTACTACCAGTGGAAGTGCTGTAGGAAAGGAGTTAAAAATTGGCATGCCAGTTATTAAAAGTAAGATGTTTTGTGCAAGATTTGAGATCCTCCTAGTAATGGTGCTGAAGGTGCAAGTCTTCTGGGGTGTTATGTCATGTCAACTGGTAAATGGTTACTGATCCTTCAAAACATTGGTACCACTGTATCAGTCAACATGGTGTAATATCCGAGGAGGCTTGAATCATCTAAAATCTTTTGAGCTGTATTTTTTTGTATCTCACTTGTACATTCAGTTCCTATAAAAACAAATCATTGCATTATAAACACAAATCAGTATTATCATTTTACCATCAATTCTATATTATTAAGTATAATATAAGCTGCTAATAAGTAATAGTAAGATAAAATGTATGAAACAGTGAACATTTTGTAACTGTATCAGCAGCATTAGTAAGTGATGTCTTATACCTAAATTAATTCACTTCAAATTATTTCAACATCACGCATTAGGACAAAATAGTCTTAAAAATTGGGTGTGCATATATATAAAAGCAACAATTTAAAAGTGCATTATGCTTATTTCAGTCTGTTTGAAATTTGTCATGTAGGAGAGTATTGCAGCTGGAAAAAAAATTCCTCATTTATATCACAGAGGTGAAATGACAGACATTACTTTCGTTGTGGAATAAGTAAGCTGTTAGAGGGACCAGTGTGCCCTTTTCAAACTGGGTATTAACAATTAGTCATAAAATATGCTGAAGAATTTGAGTAACCACAGAAGAAAGAAAGAAAGAAAGAAAGAAAGAAAGAAAGAAAGAAAGAAAGAAAGAAAGAAAGAAAGAAAGAAAGAAAGGAAGAAAGGACATAAACAAAGAACGAAGACAACAAATAATGAAACTAAAATTTTTTCAGAACACTGAAATATCTAAGTACAACAAACTGAATGAGCGTATATTATTATATTAGAGTTCATATACAGAGACATCTTTTCCCTCTGTGGGAAGTTTAGTACCATACCATCTTTGATACAGTATGAAAATATTTGCTTCATTCTAAATATTCAACTTTACATGTCTGAAGTAAGATTTGGTATGTACTGGCTATGATAGAGGCTGAAGTACGAGTAATTATTATTGTTAATGGTGTTGAAGGGAATGCAGATATTCAGGAGATATGATTTTAAACCATTGCCTGTGACTGCACACAAAAGTAGTGAACAAAATATGAGGTACAGTAAAAGTGAAGTGTAATGACAAATGAATGGAGTAAATATTCCTGCACGTTGTAAGGACTTGACAGCAATGGTTTGGTCAGATATCGTAAAAATCACAGTTTGAAAACTGAAGACATCAGTAGATGTTTCTATGGTTCATGTCCGGTTGCTTTCAAACCTATCACTCTTAGTATGATATGGCCTTATCATTTGTGTAAGATAAACTTAAAACCAGCCAGGTGGCAGTCCTTTTTGCCTAACTTCAGTAATGCAGTTGCATTATGATACTAATCAATCCTTGTGAAATTGCGTAAATGGTTACTACCACATAAGGTAGCGAAAGTTTTGAAAATAAGTGTTGTTATTCTGCTGTTACCATTAAAGATGTTTGAAAGAAGGTGGCATATTATTCGTACAACCTAAGGGGGAAGAAAATTTAAGTTAATATGACATATACTTTACTTCAGTTGTTCCAGTGTTGTTCTGGTGCAGAGCAAATCAGGAGACATAGTGATGCTAAACAAATTGTTAAGTTTGTTGTTTCTAAAACTGCTTGTCAAATGTCCCTTCTTGTTACATAAAAAGTTCATAAAATCCTATAAAGAGCTACTGCCCCCTCCCCTGCGCACAGTAACATGTGTTAAGAGCGTAAGAAGACTGCTAAATGGAGAATATGTCAGTATGTTTGTCATTGATGGTGATAATAACATACTATATATATCATTATAATTTTATCATTTTGCTGTTTCATTGTATGCTCAGTCCAAATCAAATGTATCCATTTTTATTTATATGGTCAGTTAACCACATTTATTGGCCGTGAGATAACAACAACAGTAATACAGAATGAGCACAAATTCCCTGTGTACCTGTCAGAAGTAGGTTGTAGATGGGAGTGGAAGTCACAGTCATTGAATGGGTACAAGGGTCTCTGTTCTGGAGGTAAAATGAAGCTTGAAATTGCAGATAAAGCAGTAGTGAATGGTACAATACCTGGACATGCATATGACTTTTTCACTTCAAGCACCATGCCACACCCTTCTTGCGCAGGTGCACAGGGACTTTTCCCTTGCCCTGTATAAAAATAATTGAAGCCCAGACTCAGTGATGCAACATGTATTTGTTAATGCTCTGTTATTATTAATCATAATAAATGTTATTGTTTTAACTTGGTTATGAAACATTGCACATATAAATATGTAAAGTATTTTCAGCT
Organism: Coptotermes formosanus; assembly: GCA_013340265.1. Lineage (NCBI taxonomy): Eukaryota > Metazoa > Arthropoda > Insecta > Blattodea > Rhinotermitidae > Coptotermes > Coptotermes formosanus. The sequence continues at coordinate 655,559 of BLKM01004803.1, forward strand.
TAAATCATGTGTCTGATAGGCATTGTTAAAGTATTTATAACAGAAAAGCTTTTTCTACATGTTGAAGTACTTGAAGATGTTATAAAGCAGTGTTGCTATGGAAAATGATGTTATTAGCAAAGCATTTAAATAAAGTTACAGAAATGATGTGAATCTTTTTTAAAATATCTGAAAGAACTGTGAATTGTATATTTGTGAAAATTTCTGAGTAAGTTTGCCATAAAAATTTAAAAAAAACTGAAGGTGTTAAGCATTGTGGTAGTAACTGAAATAATGAATTGCATTTTATTATTAAATTATCTGCTTTTTATCTCTTAAAAGTAAATTATTTTTCCCATAAGCATGATTATTTCATCTCTGAATTCTCACAGGAATTTCATACATATGGGTTAAATTATAATGATTTTTGTTTATTAAAATGCAATCAAATTGTAACTTCACACATGAAACTGCGGATATTCTTACTGTATAAATCACTTCTATTGTATATTGCATTTTGTTTCATCATGAATGTTCATTTTCCACAGTTAAATGGGGTTAAATCTATATTCTTTGTGACACTAACTTAATTCTAAGGAATGTAGATAATGTGTCTGGATTCAGGTTTTCTAGTAGGTAACACTATGTTTCTGGGTTAGTGTTTCCCTAACATTTTGAAAGAATACAGGTTTGTGGGGTCCAAAAACAGTGCACTCTTTTTGGTCCCTTCTGTCCTTGAAGTTGAAGGCACTGTATTCCTTCAAAACATCACACTAACACAGCAATACATCCTCATATCCCAGAAGACCTGAATCCCCAGTGGTGCCACTGGATACCTCAAGTCAGATCCACTGTAACAGAAATTAGTACGTATTAATCTTGTTAATTGTGATGAAACTTTGTTTAGCAGAATTAGTCATGATCATTAATTACCTTTTTATAATACCCATTTTATGTCTCATTGATAACCTTTCCTTAATGCTTTAATAGTAAGTTCTTTGGTTAAAATTTGCACACTGCATTCAAGCCATAAATGATGTCCATTTATTAAAATATGGAAGTATATTTCTTACTTATCTGTTGGACTAGTGAATCTTGCTAATTCGCTTGTGGAAAGAATACCAGTAATACACTGAACAGATAAGTTCTACATATTTGTTCTAAAGACAGCATAAGATGCTTGATTCTGATGGAATATCTTATCAGCACTCATAATATCAAATGACCAGTTTAATTCCCGTTCAGTAAGTGCTGATGTGCGTAACTCCTGACTATTCTAATGAACATTGCACATCTGATAAGTAGCATATGTTTATCAGAAAGTGAGAAAAGTGGGATTTCAACCCCATTTGCTTTGGTGTGGTCAGTGAATCATGGCTGTAAAAACATTATCGTTCAGCCTGTACCACAGTGTTCCAAAGCATAAAACAAAAGATGCAGACGTATATGGAAACGTCACTATATTGCATTTGTTCAGAAATTCCTATTTATCGTCAGACTGGCCTGATGATGCATGGGTTTTCATTTTCCACTTTTACAACATAGATGGTAAGATGACAAGAAAATTATGGAAGTACCATAAAAGACCAATTTTATTTAAGAGTTCTAGTACCTAGGCAAGCAAAATAAGAAAGGAACAAAAAGAGAGAAAAAGAAAAAACTTTGATGCCTTGTAGTGCATATCAGTGCTTTCTCATATTAATCTCACAGGTGTTAAACTTTTAGTTACAACCATAATTGCCCTTCACCTCCTGTTTGCATTAATTAATATGGCAATGATAATGTAGGCGTACATACGCAAAACAAGGATGCAAAGGTGAAGTAGTGTATAATCTTATTTTCAGTGTGATGTGTGAGAGTGTTGCATATAAACAGAATGTTGCCAAACATGCAATTTGTGTTTTTTTAATTTTAAACAAATGCTGTAAAAAGTTACTTTCATTTGAGATATATGAATAACTTTATATTGTTAAGAAAATTAAAATTTTGAATGAAGAAAACGTTTAAAATTAAAATGCATTAATGCATTGTTGCTCATTGTTCATTGTTGATGAATGATAAAAGTAACGGAAGATAAATTATTTTACAGGTTAAGAGGAAATGTGGAAATTTTTGTATGTATATATTTTTTAAAACCAGTTTCTAAGCAAATTTAAAATCATGTAGACTTTTTTTTTTAAACTATGAGGGGAGACTTGTCATCTTAATGCTGTGGATATGTTAGTACGGTCATGGAAATAAGAAGGAAAGTTGTGATCTTGAAAATAACTTCTGAGTTATTGTAAGTTTAACTACAATTGTTGTTCCTTTGTCATTTTTCATGTTCATAATATTTTATCTCTATGAGTACATGCTATATACCCATATGCCTAGATCATGCATAGTGGTAGGATTAAGAACTGGAATAAGAAATCTGTTGTACTGTACATTTTCTTCATATTGGTGCATTACTGCCATTTAAACATTATTTTTTCTCAGATAACACCAAAGTTAAGCAATAATTTCATTTACAAAAAAAGGTGCCTTTTGAAGTTCTTCTAGATTCTCAGGAAGGATTTTTTTAAGCATGGACATTGCATGTATTTACATTCAACTTTATTTTACTTTGCTACATTTGAGCAAGGTAGTGTTATGTGTGTATACTTAATATTAGTCAGTCCTTGAATAACAATTTTTTTCAAGAATGTATTGACTAAGGTTGCACTAAATAGTCATCTGTGCTGAGTTTCAAATGCTTTTACATTTAAGTATTTTTTTGTCATTGAACTGAATGAATGTTATGTTAATCCCACTGCATTGTGGATGTACAATACAACAGAATTTAAAATGATTGAATTGCTAGGTAGTTTAGAGAATCTAATAAAGTGGAATTGACATTTAAATTTCATGTTCACTGCAAAACATTTCTTAAGTCAACAAAAGAAAGTCAGATATGGGAGAACAAAATTATAACCAATCATAGGTACACTAGGTATAATAAAGCAAAATTTTAAACTGCAGTTGATGTTTACATGAAGTATGTAACATAATAGAGATAACAGAAATGAAAAAGTTGTTTAAATGAAAAACAAAAGGCTATAGTAGGTAATTTCAAGTGAAATAATCGTTACTGTAGGCAGAATATGTAGGTAATTACAAAATTTAAACAGTTCATGATTGAAAATGTGAAGAGAGTTGTCTTTGATATCTTCTTAAGTTATCATAGAAATCATTTTACTGAGAGAAAGGTACAGTGTATTTGTTAATTTTCTGTATTCTGTTCGGTTTTTTAAAGCAATAAAAATGACAACCATGTACATATGTATAATATATTATTACATTGTGTAAAATCTATTTCTGTCTTTGTGTTATGTGTATATATATATGTCTGATGTTGAAAATGACATTCAGAAATGTTTTCCTTTTTCAGTAGGATATACAGCATGCCCTCCTTATTTGGCAGGTTTATACATCATGGTTTCACTTACTCATGGGAAGAATTGTTGTCACAACTCTTGTGCATTGCAGTGTAGGTCCCTCACTCATTCACAGTAGTGCTTGTGTAGGCATGGAGTAATATGCAACAGGCCACTGGCAATGACTGCTGGAAGGAGCTGTGACCTGAAGCAGTCAGTGATGTTTGGCGGCTCCACAACCAGCAGGATCAATTAGGAGCATTCTTGTGTTAAGCTATAAAGTTCAAGGAGAAAATGTTTCCAGATGTGGAAGAGACTGATATCCAGGATGTTCTGAACTCGTGCTGCTTAGTTGCCTGTGGAGCGCCTCAAACAGCTGACAGCACTCACTGAACCAAATGATTAAGAACGTTTGGACACTGCTGTGAAGAGTTCTTAGCTGACTGCTTTTCTTTGAAGAAAGGTCTGCTGGTGGCGAATAACTTATTCATTTCTTTGAGGGTGACCATTTCATAGATAGCTGCTTGAAATTTAAGCGCAAGATGGAGGCTGTCATGGTGACAGAAGATGTATAAGGATGTGAGAGAAAAGGTGAGGCTCTCAAAGATCACCTCTTTCTGCACCAAGTCTTCTGTTCAGTGCACGCAGTGTCATTTAAACACCCCAAGAACTTCAGCCAGCAATGCCAATGTCATTCCAGCAAACACTCGCCAAGGTTTTGTGGGTAGTATGTTCATATTTCATGTGTTTTTGGCTCCCCTAACCCCATTGCTCCCATAAGGTCTTAACTCTGCACATGTTGGTACCACCACAGGATTTTTCAGGAGCATAACTCCCAGACAGTGAGGGTTTGCTATACCCTGGAATCCTTGTTTGACATTTTAGTTCACAATACTGTCTCCATGGTGGTTTGACATATGTCCTGACCGAAACCTCGGTACACACCAGTCAGGCTACACAATCTGATAATTTGGAAGACTATAATTTTGAATCTTATTAGTCTGCATTTTCCATGCATGCAAGTAACTGAATACAGGTATTAGGTGACGAATATATGTTGCTATTTTGCATTGTGTATGGACGTGAACAGAAGAAATATGTCGGAGAAAATATGATGTAAAATAATATATCCTGATAAGTGTATTTAGTTGGTTTGTAATAATTTCGAAGTTCGCAATTTTTTAGTGCCGTTGTTATAAATGGACTGAGTACTATCCTAATCTATACAAACACAACAAAACAAGGTGTTTTGCTGTGTTTGTATAGATTCGAAATGGTGGTATATACACGCACAACAGAATGGGTAATCAAAAGAAAAAAAGACTGGCGTGAGGTTGAAGGAGAGGGTACAGAAAAGCAAGAGGTTGCTTTGGCTATGTACATGGATTCATAAGTTACCACCAGGAGCATGCTTCACCCTCATACACTGAGCCTTGCCGGCTTGAAAGCGCGGCATGTGGTGGCGTAGTTTCAAGTTTTCACGGCGGTATCAATCTGTGAAAGGCATTAATCTGTGGTCATGACCACCGCTACAGCGCGTGGTGGTAGGTGCGTGTGGTAGAAGGTTAACGTTTTCGGTGTTGCGTGCGTTGCGACTTTTCATGCAGGAGTGAATATATGTCTGAAATTTCTGGTTGGTTATAGCGTATTAGTAACACAACGTAAAGCAGTCTAATTGTAAGTGTGTGAAAGTTGCGTTTTGTAATAATTACAATGTTTCAGTATTGATGAATGTGGTGTGGTTAATATGATTGAAAGAGCAAGTGTGTGGACGTAATTGTTCGTCAGTTGTGATTTCGTTTCGTGATGTGTGCGATTACTATATTGTTCCGTAATATCGCCATTAGAAGTAAGGTCTGGTATGCCAGAGGGTGTTAAAAAGCAGCGGGAATGACGATTTGAAATTCTTCAGGTTTTGTACGAATTCTCAGCGGTGAGTACCGTACGTGTCATTGGGTATTGATATTCACGCTATGACAGAATTATATGTCATTGTTCATAAAACGTGCCGTTGTGAAATGAAGATGTATCACATAAGAGAAACTCGTATCAGCTGTGTATGTTGCGCACAGCATACATAAATTTTCACATCATGTTTTTGAAGTTATGTTGTAACTTACAAATTCACTCGTCTCCAAGGTTTTTTAAACCCTCTTATATTGAAGTCAGAAGACATTATCAACAGTTGACCATTAGTGTGCACTTTGAATAATTTGTGCCACCAGTGGAGTTCGCCTTGCATTAAAAATATAACATAGGACATTAACCATGCGAATGACCATTTCATTTCCTTATGTTCTGGTTTCATTTTTACACAGGGCTCATCTGTGGGCAGAGGGACTGGGCATGCCCTGCAATGCACTCAATCTTGGGTATGGGATTACAATAAACAGTGAGTGGCTTACTGGTGCTGCTAAAAGGGATGGCATATTGAAGCTGTATGAACTTGACAAACAGAATGTGCCTTATCACCTGCTGCCCAATGTGACCCACTGACACCTGAACCCTCGTTGACAGAGTATAATGAAAGCAAGCTTGGCTGTGCAAGTTATGAGTAGTTATAAGCATTCTGGTCACAGGAGGTAAGGATAATTGCACTGTGAAGTTGAATCACACATAGCGTTATCAGCAATGTTGGTATGTGTTTCATTGGTTTGTTTTGTATTGTTTTCTGTTGTATCATACTCAATTGTGAAGGGAATTTGTATCTTTCTAACATTAATTGCAGGTAAATTGGAAAGCAGGTGTCTGTCAGTAGCTGTGTTTGTCAAGGAAGTTGACAGCTGCAGTGGTGTCACATCATACCCAGACTGTGCCACCAGTTTTGATTGCTGACTTAGCGGTACAAGTAAGCACCTGGAACACTGGAGAAATGCTGTTGATAAGGTAAGAAGTTGGATCTTCCTGAGCAGTGAATAAAGAAACTGTGCCAAGATGAGAAAAATGACATTAGTGTACTGTGGGAATGTGTTGAAAAATAATGGTAGTTCAGTGAAGTAATTCAGCTTCATTGTATGTTGTCATTCCACTTTATGACTGTGACAAACAGAACCTCAATGAACATTCTTCATAATATATACATTGTCATATTTTTGTTTTATGTACATGTACTTTGCTTCTTGAGCTTGTATTTTGTATTACATTTTGTGTTATTGTTTTGTGTGTTGACTGTTGTCTAACACTGGGCAGCGCAACGTATTTAGTGTATTAGTGTTGCGTGTACCATGAAGAAAATTGTACCAGTAGAAATGTGGTTTTTTATCCATGTAATCATAGTTATGCATATGTATTTAATTTATTTCATGTGGTGACAGTTGTATGTAATGGGAGCAATTGTTTCTACTTGGAGAATGTTCAATATTTGAAATAGTTTTGAGTGTGTGATTGACCTTGTGTTATTGTTTTAGTAGAACTTTGAAATTCATCATATGTGGTGCTGACCCTAAAGTGTGTATATATGCTGATGATGTTTGTAACCAGGAGGTGTTCCAGATCTTGTTTCCTCAGTTTGTTCAAGAGGCAAAATATGAGAAAAGTTCACACAGCTGGTGGAAAAAGAATGTGGTATTAAATACTGTGTCTCTAAAAACTTCCAATAATTCAGTTTCCCCAACATGACCCTTCCATCCACGCCTTTATATTGTTTGGTAGAGGTTTGAGGTGCTCATAGTGGTGAGGGTTCATAATGCAGTTTGGGTTAGGACACCGTGTAGTCTGGTACATGGTTATGGATGTTTCGTGGGAGAATTCTAGCTATGTCTTCACAGACGGTCAGAAGATGGAGGCAGTATGTCGTGACCGAAACCTCAGTGCCCGCCAGTCAGATTACATGGTCCCATAACCTGGAAGATTATAATTTTGAATCTCCATAATCTACATTCTTTGTGCATTGGACTGCTATTACAGACCCACTGAATACCCATATTACACAATAACCCTACTGTATTATTTTACATTATGTTTTGATCTGAGCAGAAGTATTTCAGAGCAAATATAATGCAAATGACAAGTTTTGTTGCCTAATAAGTGTATTTAGTTGGTTTGTAATAATTTCAAACTTTGCAATTTTTTTAGTGCTATGAACTATTCACACCTGTGAGCATTCTGCACAGGTGAAAGTGGGCAGAAACCACTGTATATGTGAGCTTAGAACTGCATGATGTGCTGTTCTACAGTACTTTAATTTGAGGTGGTACGCTCAAGTGCAGGGTAGTGAGATCAAATGATGGTATTATGAGGAACAGTGAAAGTGGACACAGAATTCCAAATGTGAGTGTAAATGTTTAAGTGTGCATTATGATCTGGTAGTGAGGCAGAGATTTAAAGCTGGGCCATGATCATGATGATCATCATGATATAAGAAAGGTGATGGAAAGCTATGTAATCCATGTAGCAGGTCTTCCCAGAACTGATAGTGCTGTAATAGGCATTAACTGAGAGTCCACTTACTGCTTGTAAGGTGTCACAGTGAGATGGGATCACAGTCTCTGCGTATTAACAGACAGTGACAGTTTGGCTTGAAATGCCAGTCCAAGTCTCTATTTCACCACATCCAGCCACCACTCCAGATAGTGATGTGGTGCTATATGGAGAGTTGGTACTTTGCAGCTTCTGTTTATTTCTCTGCACATGACATTGAAAAGTCCAGGTTCTGAATTTTGTAGATATGAACACTTGTGCATTGAAAATAGTATCTTGCATTTTGTGGTCTGTTTAACAATGGAAGAAATGTTTTGGACCATTGAAAATAAAGTGAGCTTCCTGAATTATCATCCAAAATAATGTCCATATGGGAGAACACACAAAATTACAGTCTGGCAGTGACAGTGAGACCAGAAAGAACCAGGTAGTACTGATGCAGCGAAGGCTTGCCTCACTTCTGTTCTGTTAGTTCATTCAAGCAGTCATGATTCCTGCCACAAAAGGTGCAGCTATCCCACAGCAACAAAATTCACAACACAATAAAATACATGAAATACAACACTCCTGGAAGATAGAGCACAAAATATTATGGCACATTTTGGAGTAGCTGCAACTTGCGTACCACAGCCTGGCAGTTGTAGCTCCATGCCAGCTACAGGAGATGATCATGTAGTCAGAATACAGACAAATTCTCCTGGTAAAGCAGAAATTGTAGTGAAGTGTTGAAACACTGTGTGAACATTCACACGTGGAGTGGTGTAGGATTTGATTGTGAGCTACGGAAGTTGGAGAGTGTTATGCCGCCAGAGACACAGTTCAACTGGGGACTTGGCTGGACTATATCAGTGCTGGCAAACACCCTCAAACTTCATAGTAGATGGATGCAGAATGTATGCAGGGTACCTGTTTTGCTGGTTTCAGTAGGAACTTTTCAGGTACAGTGTAATACTGAGCTGAAGTGATGGATTTGGAAGACAAGGAGTGTTATGGCACATTCGCAGCAACATCTAGACAAGAGAATTTATTGAACGCGATGACCCCTGAGTATCCTGGGCTTTAGCAGCAATACTCAGGGCAAGTGGACACAGAGAGGAACCTCAGAGTATTCTAGGGCATTAGCAGCAATACTCTGAAGTAGACGGTCACACATTCTGCAGTACTATCCATCCGCGTCTGGCGTGGTTTCTTACGCAGCCCTGGTTCTGTGGTACCAAAGGAAACTTGTCGCTTTCCTACCTTTTGGTGAGAGCTGCACATGCGAGTCAGTTCCAGTAACCAGCAACTCCGTGGGCAGTCAGAATCCAGTAACACACGTTCTTGAAAGTACACCTGCAAATATCTGGCAGTAGTCATATTTCCCACTTTCACTTACACTGTTAACTTTCACTATTCACTTTTCATTTTCACTTCACTTTCACTTATGAAAGCTCACATGATATCATTGCACGTAACGTGTGTCTTGTTCCTCATCATTGTTGAACTTCCACTGTCATTTCTTCCCTTCCTCCTCTTCCTGTTGTCCCTATAAAACATAAACATACAGTATTAATGGTGAACTGCAAGAACATTCAGATATGTGTGTCAAAATGCATTGAGTGCATGGGTCTTTTATTGCTTTGTTTGGCTACTCTTTAATGTGTCCTGTTCACAATAAGTCAGATCACAGAGCAGGGCCAGTGTGTGTAGGTTGTCAGTTGCTCAGCTGTTTGTAACACAAATTAAAGTGTAACAGTGTAAACTAAAGTGTAACAGTGATGTGATGGTGTTTTTATTATCATATATATAGTGCATTTGTTGGTGTCTTAATTTTGCAAAAAATGCACAGTGAAAACAATTAAAAAACAAATTAATAAATGTATAAGCACCAGATACTTCAGTGGTACACATGTCGGGAACCTTACTTTGTGTGTGGTTGCACCGTCTTTGATGTCTGGCTGAACTTTGGCTGCAGCTCTAACCTAAAACAAAGCACACATGCATGCAAGTACATGTCACAGCAAACTGGTCTCAAACACGCAAGCCCACACTGTCTTTCTCACACTTCACACCATATTCACTTGATGTTCTTAATAGTCGTCCTATCGTTCCTGCCTTCCATATTTTAATGTAATGTGTAGCACTTACTGGAGATGAAATCAGAACACACTTTGAATGTACACACGGATGCCCAGTAATTTAAGTTCACATTTCATTTCAGTCATGCCTTGTGCTGTTGTTCCTCCCCTTGAGTTTTTCTTCTTGTCCTTCTGGTCTTTTTCTTCTTCTTTTTCTACTCCTCCTCTTGATCCTCTTCTTGTTCTTCATCCTCTCCATCCTGATTTCATGTCCCGTTTGACTAACATGAAAAATTCACCACCTACATAAGAAAAGCCGTGACACCTAAATTCTTCACAGATTTTATCCCACTGCCACCTTTATTGCAGCATCTTCTTTATGAGCAGCTCATTGTATTTATCATTTCCCTTGCTACACCTCAAGTTACTAAAAAAGACTGTGTCCTTTTTAGACCCGTAAGCAGATTGCCGTTGAAATGCTGAGGCCTTCTGAAACTAAACTAGCCGCAGTATGAATCTTCACTTGGTGGTGGGTGATGTGTTGTAAATGAAAGGCTACTAGAAGTATTTAGTGATGTCCTGTTGTAGTGTGTTAGAAAGGAGTGTAGCTGACAACTGTGGAACAGGTGGTGGTGCTTGGGGCCATTCACTTTGCAAGAATGCTTCTGCAGCAAGAAAATAAAGTTACTACAGGCAACATTATATCCTGCGCTAGGAGGTTTGTGGGGTATCGAAGAAGGGATGGGTGTAGTGAAGATACAGATTGCTTCTGCAATGGAAGCAGAAGAAATGTGGTCTGGTGACCAGGGCTTTGGATTTTTTGTGGAAGACCACATCAAACATACTGAACAGTGCAGAGTGAAGATAAGGATCACTATTGTAGAGAAGAGCCTAGAGGTTGGAATTACAGTGGCAGAACTATGGCCTTATATTAAGCCTGTACTGTGTTTCAGTCACTGCAGAATTCTCATCTTAAGATAAAATATATGCAGGACACATAAGTGGGTGGAACTATGTTGAATGAGGTAGCATAATGGAATACTTTGGAATATTTACTGCGATGTGTTGCTGGTTGATGTGAATGGAATACATCTATATTTGATGTTGATGCATCTAGCCATGTGGTCAGGTCTGAGTTCTTTGAACTGTACTCAGAAAGTGCAGTTGCTGAATTTGTTTCATCTGGGGGCAGGCATTGCTAACCAACACTTCATGATGTTCTGTGGGCCAAGGCTATCTGATAGTGGTACAGACTCAGTGAAATTTCTGATGTTTGGTACTGCCTCGTAATCATATCAGCCACCAGTAAACTACATCATGCACCAAACTCACAAGGCTCAAAACTTACAGCAGCACTACTTATCATCAAATGAGAACCAAAAACACTACAGTCAAAGCTGCTGTGTGTTCTACATGATACGAGTGTCCCAGGCTAGATACACTTCTGACCAGAAATTTCATTGAGAATATAGTTCTCATGTTAGGGGAACAGCTAGGAATTAGTATGTAGAAATCTAAATCTCATCCTGCGATACCTGACAACATGACCTGGGCATCTCTCTGTGGACCTCCAGATCTACACTGGCATAGACACACTGATCCATATAACTGATCCATCTTTAGTGACATAGTAGATTTTCCATTTATAAATTACTTGAGGGTCCACATAAAGCGGACTGACTGAAGAGTTGGGTACATGAAAGACCACTTGGTCTTGCAGTGTACAATATTAAAGGAGGGTGTTTGGAAGTAAATCACTATAAGCTGTATTCACACCTGTGAGCATTCTGTACAGGTGAAAGTGGGCAGAAACCACTGTGTATGTGAGCTTAGAACTGCATGTTGTGCAGTTCTACAGTACTTTTAATTTGAGGTGGGACACTGAAGTGTGGGGTAGTTAGATGAAATGATGGTATTGTGAGGAATGGTGAAAGTGGACACAGAATTCCAAATGTGAGTGTAAATGTGTAAGTGTGCATTATAATCTGGTAGTGAGGCAGAGATTTAAAACTGGGCCGTGGTGGTGGTGGTGGTGATATTCATGTAAGAAAGGTGATGGAAAGCTATGTAATACATGTAGCATGTATTTGATGCAGGAGCACCACATCACATGAATACATGTTGAAACAGTGGTGTAGTGAATACCTAGGCCTAAGATTAGACTTAGCAACAGAGGGACGGAGGAAAGAAATTGCATGTCGACACTTTTTGGAGGTACCTTTCAACTCGGATGATTTTGTGTGTTTGGATGTGGAACATATGCAAGTAGAAGGAGTAATTGTATATCAGCAGTGAAGGTGCCATCTGAGAAGAGTAGGACAGCCACTCTGGAGCTGTGTAATCATGTATTATTCTTGTGTGTGATCCTGTGTTTTTTTATCTATTGTTTTGTGTCACATAACCACTTCACAGCACTACACCAACACCATCATAGAATTCTTTCTTTGTTTTTTGATGTTGCACACACACACACACACACACACACACACTTTTCACTGTTTGTTGCCACACCAGAACACTGTTATGGCAGGCGGACTGAAAACGGTTCTGCTCTCTGATGCCCATTTTGAAGAAGTAAACCAAGAGTGGTGCCTGTTTGCAATAATTCAGCTATATGGATTAGCACATGTATTTTCTAATCGTCTTACAGTCACTTCACGATTGAAGTGTAGCTGTTTATGATGGTTGCTGTGGGGCTTTCTTGAATGTGCCATAGTTGTTGCCTCTATTTTGTACTGCGAAGGGCCGTGTGTAGTTTTGTGATGTTCACTTCTAGTGATGAAAGTCGCATTAGAATGGTTTTTGATGGAAGACAAACAGATGTTGCCACTTAATTTCATTTGATATATGTGGCTTTTACTATTTGTGAGAATGCTGGTAATTTGTTCCAAGCAGAACTGCAGCTTGGTCTGGTTGTTCCAATTTTCTGCGATATGTTTGCCTCAGTATGAACTGGCAGTGAGAAGTAACAGCACTTAACAGAGCATAAGCATACAGGGAACCACTGTTGAAGAACATGTTATTCTTCATTTATTCATGTTCACGCCATTTAATTTCCAGGAGGCACTTCATCCTGTTTTGGCCAGTGAAGGATGCCTGCTCATGTGGAACTTGTGTAAGGAGGTAAATGGAAATTTTGATTTGCCAAATTTAGTGAAGTACCCATTCATACTTCATGCTACGTTTTTGTGGAAAGGATCTCTGAAGTGTATTGTTGATTTGGCACAAACATGTGCATCACCCCCTCGCCACATTGAGGCAGCAGGACATGAGGGCGTATATGAAATCCTGGCTCATGTTAGGAGGACTTCATATCCAAAACAGAGGGAAAAAGGTGGAACCCCTCCCCAAAACTGAGACTGCTGTAATAGGCATTAACTGAGAGTCCACTTACTGCCTATAAGGTGTGACAGTGAGATGGGATCACAGTCTGTGCGTGTTAACAGACAGTGACAATTTGGGTTGGAATGGCAGTCCAAATCTCTCAATTTCATCACATCCAGCCACCACTCCAGGCAGTGATGTAGTACCAAAAGAAACTTGTTGCTTTCGTACCTTTCATTGAGAGCTGCATGTGGGAGTGAGTTCCAATAAGCAGCAACTTCATGGGCAGTCAGTAACCTGTAACACATGTTGTTCTTATATGACATTTGCAAAATTTGTGACACTTGTCGAGTTTTCCATTTTGCTTACTCTGTTATTTTCACTTTTATTTGTCACTTGTCTTGCACTTCATTTCTTGCCAGTGTTGTTTAGTGTGAGACTTTGACTGTACCTTTAAATAACACACTTTAAACAGTTAATTTTTTTTGGAAGCACGAGCCAGACTTTTCTGTTAGTACCTCAAAAATTACGTGTATGGACACAACATACAATTTTTAGTTAGAAAATGGGTTTTCGTTTGTAACATACTGAAGTAGTTGAAGTTATACTGTATTAATCTTTTATGGTGTGTTCATAAATTATTTCAATTATGAATTACTGTTTTCAAATTAACTGTTTATTAGTTATTAAAATTCCTTTTGACTGAATACTTTTAATACCGTGATTAAGGGTGTTATTGAACACTGTGATGTAATGTAATTAAAGTTAGGCACAAGAAGAGCAGTGAGATTTCTGCTCATACCAGGGCTGTGGAGTTGGTACAGAAAGCTTCCGACTCCAACTCCTTCATAAAATCTCAATATGTATTAATAATGGTAAACCTATAAGACATTTCATCACCATCACGTGAATCATCAGGCTACTTTTTAGACTTACAACCTATTTTTAAGTATAAGTCTAATGGTTGCTTTAGCTATCAGGGCTCTGAATTTTGAGTATCTAGTTAAGATTTTAAATTGAGGTCGGAATTGGAGTCGGTACATTTTTACTGACTCCAACTCCACCTAAAATTCCTTCTGACTCCAACTCCATGACTCTGACTCCAACTCCACAGCCCCGGTTCATACCTACTGGTTATGTAAAATGTGTGCACAAAATGACTACAACCATCAACAGTGTTCCCAACACAGATCAATTTAATTACAAAAAAGTGCAGATTCACGACAGCGACAGTCACATTGCTTGTTGTGAGTTACACACCAGGAATTCTTCACTGGGGTTGCTGACGTAGATGTTATATGTAATTTGTGTTTTATTTTAAAAACAAGGTTTTGTCTAATTTATGTTCTATTTTAAAAATCATGTTATTAAAATCATGTTGTAAGTATCACTGTAACATAACATTGAAACTGCAGTTATATACCTACAAATATAACTGGTAGTGCCATGGCCATCTCACCTAATTTAAGTCAGAAGTTCTAACCTTAATTTTTTTAATTCATCTAATACATCCTAATATTTTTTATATTATTTTTCAAAATTCTTCTGTACTAGCCATGGCTGATTTCAGTGTCTTGTATGGCCTGAAGGGTAAATCACATAGAACACTTTATATCTTCATGTCTATAAATTTTGTGTTTTTAAAATTTTGATTTGTGTGAGCGGAGGGAGGCAGCATCTAGGCAACCCCTTTCACCCCTTGGGTGTGCCCAGGCTTGTAATAGTCTCTGCTCATATTTAATCTATATAAAGGCTACCATTTTCACCCACACTACAACCAACACTAATCACACCAGCTTACCAAACCTACATTGTCATGACATATATCAGAATATGGCATTGTTTCTAACTGCTGTTGCCGCTGCCACCACTACCACCACCACCACCACCACCACCACCACTACTGCAGTATGAACAACACGACATAAACATAAGCCCCATCCATTTCATTCCAGAACTCTCATTAAGTAGGAAGAAGGGGAGAACGAATTTTGTACTCTTTGATTTATGTGGCCTTCAGTCCAGAAACTTTTATTCAGAGTTGGTAACTGATGCAAGGCTAGATGGACAACTGAAGCAAGCCAAGTGATCACATTTGATGGCACATGTTTCATCTTTTTTTGTTCTGTATCTTCTGTGTTATTCATATCATGAACATTAATGGCAGTAATGTAAACATGTTATGCAGCAACATGAAACTGTTTTAAGATTTATTATGTCTGCAGTGACAGTCACAGTTTCTAGAAGCCTGATGTTTCTACTTGTGAAGTTCCAGTGAACTTTGCAGTTCACATATGCAGAATTTCTTGCAGTTTGGTGAGGGATCTCAGCTTACAGTGATAGATTATGAACTGCATCTTTTATTTAGAACTTAATGAGAAATATGATGTTTGAGAATGAATTAAGAACTACAAAAAGTACTGAAGGAAGTGGCCAATGTTTATTTTGAAGTATGTGTCTGCAGGAAGCAAGAAGACTCATTTCCCGTGAAGACTGTGCCAGCTGACTCTGTTTTATGAAGCAGGCAGGGTAACCACCATACCACACTGGAATGCAAAACAGGTATAGGAGTAGCTATAACACAGTGATGCAAGGGGTTTTGATGAATGTGTGTGAGTTGGTAGTTGCACCTCTGACATTGAATTCTTACACAGAGTGTGTGTGTATGATTACCATGCCTGTATTTGTAACCATAGTGTTGTATGAAGTGTATATTTATTATTCTATGTGTGTGAGATGGGGTAGCTAATTTGTTGTAGTGAATAGGCTACAGGCTGCATGATGGAGGAATCAGGACTGAATTTCTGGCAGCAGCAGAGAATTCTGGGCATTCTTTATTAAGTAAAAAAAAAAAATACACTTAGGTGGAGACAGTCCATCTGTCTGTCTGTGACCCAGTATCATTGGCTAAACTGTCTGATGGACTTATAAAATTCGGTATAGGAGTCCTTTGCAAAAGGTTGTCAAGCAAAAGTGAGTTTCTTGAAAATCAGCTGGGTGGTGGTATACTTTACATAAGAGCATAAATAAACTTCTACCTAGACTTTGCACATTTCTTGACTGATTTTGGTGAAATTCAGCATATAAGATATCCACATAGTGCTGTTTATTAATTGGGGCTTCACGAAAATGGGCACAGGGAAAGCCACACTTTCTTTAAGGGCATGCATGAAATATTGCTCTGTTTTCTAGTTGCATTAGATTTGGCTAAGATCCAGAACAGGGGATATCCAGAACACTTATTTGGGTGATTCTGAGTTTCTGTATGGGATTTTGAAAGCAAAGGATGCCTTGGTAAGGTCTGTGTACTGCATCAAGCAGTACATAATTTGCGGTTTTATTCTCCAGGTAATCGAACTGGCTTCAGGTCTCACCCAGCTTTGCAGCTGTTGGGTACAGGGTATCTTTGCCAGAGGTAGAGTGGGTGGGTCGTGAAGCCGACCATCTGCCTCAGTGTAGCAGTGAGGTTAAATTTGCTCAGAGCTATACTTCTTTCCATCATACATCTTCAAAACATGGCACTTAAATAATGAGCAAATTTTATTTATATTTGTAAGTGTACCTAAGATGTAATAGGTGGCTGACTTACACAGCATAATTGACCAACCAAGTTAGAAACTTCTGTTTATCGACCCATTAAGTGACAGGTTTTATTGTATTCAGTGTTAGTGTCTTAAATGAACAAAGTATTCAAATTTGAATTCAAATGCTTTACTACACCTGTCATTTTAAGCTGTTAATAACTTTACCTGTAAGCATTGCATTTAGAGGGTAAAGTTTTTGTGTGCATAATTAAGTACCATGCCATGAAGATGTATGGTGAGTGGTGGTATAGCTCCACATATACATAACCTGGGTACTAGGTGGAGGTAAGTGGATAATACCATGCCCTGGCCGTCTTGCCATCAGGGAAAGTGTCCATGTTACCCCATGACTAGTAGCAGGTTAGGGGCACCCCACAGGAGGTCTGGACACTGTGGAGTCCCTGTACTGATTGGGCTATCCTGGTTCCTAGGCACACTGAATTTAATGGTTTATTGGTATGTACCCAAGTGGTTTACAGCAGGCATATATTCCAGCACTTATTCCTACCCACAAACCCCTTCATATTGGGCTACAACACTTGTCAGTTATTTACTGTGCAAAACACATTAATGTGTTATAATTCTGTTCATTGTAGATTTTTAGTTAAATCCTTTGATACTGTTAAGGTGGCAGACTTATCACATCACACTACAGACATCCACAAATGTGGTCAAACATGGCAGTAAAAAGTGTTATAACCACTTACAATATTTCGATAATTTATGGTATATTCTGTGTCGTTACCATCAACATTTCTATATTAGTACGTTCTAGATGAAAGGAGCACACTTTTTAACATGTTTTAAGTGATACAGCTGAGTGAGTGTGTGACAAAAAATAATGTAAATTGAAAAAGGGGCCAAAAAGTAGAAGCTGGCACTCCTACCTGCAGTTGTTGTACAGACCATCCTCAGCAAAATACTATTATATATTAACTCAGTTTAACACCTTCATTTTCAAAATATGATATGTTATTTCAAAACCATTGTCATGATGAAATAAACAGCTTAAAGTACATTGAAAATACATGTGCGATCACTGATAACTTTTGGCGCTGTGGACATTCGAACTGCTCGTCTGGATGGAGACTGCCACTCAGTTCGCAAAGTGTCATGATTGGCTACTCCCCTCCCCTCCCTGTACCTTTATGTCAGTGGAGGAACAATGATGGCATGGGTAATATTTCTATTAGGGCAGTGGCTGAAGGATAACAAGAAACTTCATGATTTGAACTCATCACCAAATATAGTCCGGGTGATCAGATCGAAAAGAATGAGATGGGCAGGGCATGTAGCACGTACGGGGGAAAGGAGAGGTGCATACAGGATTTTAGGAGGGAGATCTGAGGGAAGGAAGCACTTGGGAGACCCAGGCGTAGATGGGAGGATAATATTAAAATGGATCTTAAAGCAGTGGTTTGGGGGCATGGACTAGATTGAGCTGGCTCAGGATAGGGACAGGTGGCGGGCTCTTGTAACGTCATGAACCTTCGGGTTCCATAAAATGTGGGTAATTTCTTCACTAGGTGAGGACGTGTTAGCTTCTCAAGAAGGACTGTGCTCCATGTAGTTAGGTAATGGCTGAAGGAACGAATAGAATATGTCCTCTGTGCAAGCGTGTGATTGAGAGAGCATTGGCCTAACTATACTGCTATTCAGGTAACTTGATACCTGAGCTGCCTCTGCACGCAGCTGCCGTAGGGAAGGTCCGGCTGCAGCTTCGTTCACATCGGCACCGCTAGGCAATGTTACACCTGTTCCAAAAACATCAATTCTGTTGGGAGTAGGAATACAGTGTTTATCTTCATCGCAACGCTCGATTACCCGGCTAATAATGTCACTCTGTGCTATGAATTACTGTGTTAGCAATGTGTGACAACTCCAGTTCGTTCGAGTGCATAAATGACACTGTAGAGTGCTTCGCGTTACCAGGTAATGTTTTTGAAAAGGAGAGAAAACAGTTGGAGCTGCGTGCGCTGTGCATCACCTTGACAGCCTGCCTCTTCATCCCCGTGCTAACAGAGATCAATTTATCTGACGAGGACACTATATTTGGAGCATACGGAATTTAATGACATTGTAAATAAGTTTATGAATGTTAACGTAATTTTTGGAGGCGGTTCTGGCCTGTTGGAACTTGCGGTCTCTGTATTTGGCAGTACAGACTCAATAAAAGTGTGAACAACTGTTAACCAGACCGAGATGTGAACTAAGTAGGCCAACTTCGCGAATGAAGTACAAGGCTCGGACTGTACGACTACACTAACCCGCAGAGCAAGTACATGTGTTTCACAGAATATGGGAGAAGGGTCGGTATTGCCTAATTGGTGTCACGTTTGTAGTCCACAGCTACGAAATACTATAGGATGGTATGACATGGTTCATGCTTATTATACATTTGTGATCTCCGAAAGGTAAAGAAAACATGTCCGGGGAAAAAGTGCCCAACTTTTTGAAGAGCCTTCTTGTTCAGCAGCATAAACAGCGTTTCCTTTAAAGACTGCACTTTGACAGACTTTAATAAGGCTATTCAAAGTAGGAACATAACAGGTGTTTTGTACGTCATTTCACGACGCCGCATCATCTGCGAAGATAATAAGTGCCAGATAAGTAGGCCTGTGTGCTTTGAATTTGGAAATGTGAGGGAGGGGACCTTATCCAATTTAGGCGCAAAGCCACGTGGAATTTTCGAAGGATGCCGGTAATCAAATTAAGGAGGATGATAGATATGAGGCATGTAGCACGCATGCGAGGTAACGGATTATGCATTCAAGTTTTTGGTCGAAGAAACCTGAAGGGGAGTAGCCACTTTCATTAACTAGGCATAGATGGGATGATAATATTTTAATGTATCTGTAAATAAATGGGATAGGAGAGTGCGGATTGGATTCATTATTCTGAGAATTTGGAACAGGGCAGGCTCTTGTCTCTTGTGAACATGGTGACAGACCTTCATGTTCCGTAATGGACATGGAATTTCTTTATTAGCTACGCAGCTACCAACATGTACTCTGATTCGTGAAGTCCATTTGTCCTTAAATACGGCCTACTGAGGCTGCAGAAAGGAGTCTCATGGATCGGCCTCCTCCATGTTTGTCTCGAGCTGCTATGCGTGCTTGTTTTAACTGCCTACACATTATTCAATTCGTTTTCATAACCGAGACGGAGTGTTTACTGCGCGGTACGAGCTGAATCTTTTAAATATAGTTCAGGTTAATATGCAGCTTTAAAAAAGTCCGTGCCGTTAGTCGCCGGCTTTTCTCCCCGGAAGCCCGGGTTCGATGCCAGGTCAATCTATGTGAAATTTGTGATGGGCAGAGTGGCACTTCGACAGGTTTTTCTCCGAGTACTTCGGTTGCCCCCTGTCAGTATGATTCCATCAATGTTCCATACTCATCTTCATCTACATGTTGCTCGTACCAGAAGGACAAACGGGCGAAGCCTGGGAACCCTCCAAAGAGTAGTGCTCTTTCGGAAATCGGGAGCATTGGATAGAAAAGTATTTTCACTTTATTAGTCTTTAAAGGGTTAAGTACGTCGTCGGAAACAAAGTTTGCGTGTCTTGCGGATCACAGTGTGGGAGCCATTCGCTTGCGTTAGGAACAGACAACATCGCTGTGCCCCTTCATAAGCAGTTGCTTGGTCAGATATCGCGAGGGGAGTAGCCCTGTGTTCGTATATTTACAAGCCAATCAGAGGACAAGTGACAACATGAGGTTGCAAGCGTAGCTAGACGTACCGGTGGCGAGACAGCAGTTTACAGACACATGTGAAGTGGCTTGGTTGCTGGTCTCGAGCCTTGACGGTCGCAGCAGTCTAACGTTTAGTGGGACCAGGTGTTCATCATATAACGTTGCACAAAACAGTGTAGAAAGGAGTAAGTGTTACATATTTAAATACGCCGTATGTATATGTGTTTTACATACACACACACACACACATATATATATATATATATATATATATATATGGCTTTAAAAATTTTAGCAGCCGGTAGGCCTCGTAGCCAAGCAGTGTCCTCCCATACTGAGCTGCGAGAGATTATCTGTGGCGACGAGTATCTAACTTCATGAATCACTCCTCGAAAAGCCAGCAAACGCTCAGCTGAAAAAATTCCCAGCCACCTGTTGAACCCAATGGCCCAGTATCGTGTTCACTACAGCCCACCAGCGGACCTTGACGCTGAGTCAGATGAATCAAATCCATATCCGCACGTCCCATTTCTTGAACATGCATTTTAATATTGTCCTCACATCTACACCTAGGTCATCCAGTGGGGTCTCTCCCAGGTTTGTCAGGTACCATCTTTACAGGTCGATCGATTTCTCACTCCCCGCCATATCTTGTGGTCCTTCATTTGATCATAACATTTGGTGAAACTAACATGGTGTGAACTTTCCTAGTATGGTTTTGCATTTTTCCACTCCTTTGTGGGCACCCCAGTACTAGCCTGTATGTTAAATTCCAAATCTCATTATATTATTGGTCCTTCCTACTGGCCTGGTCAAAAGCAAAGATCTCACAATAAGGCACTTTAGATTCTATTACTTTTCACTTAACTTGATACCAGATTAAATTCTGACCAGTGACTACGCAAATAATGAAAAATCATTATAAATACTAGGTTAATACGTAATTTATGCATGACTGTATCAGCAGGACATTTTTGCAGTAATGTGACACTTTTTAATTTTCAAGGAGTCTGTAGAATTAGATTATTACATATAACATTTCGATTGTTATCGGCGTGTCACAGAGGGGGCCTGGATTCAATCCCAGGCCCAGACCATATGAGATTTGTGGTTGACAGAGTGGCCCAGGAACTTCTGTTTTCCCCTGTCAGTATCATTCCACAAGTGCCCCATACCCTTGCATTCGTCTAGCACCAACGCAATATAATCTTGCCAATTAACAGCATCGTTAAATAGCACACTTCTGAGTGTCCACAGTAAGCCTGTTCTGATGCTTGTGTGTCAAGTAGTAACTGCAAATTGTCGTAACAAACGGTTGTCAGTAATGTCTGCAAGATTAAGTGAATAAGCAATCTCTTTTCATAATGTTGTTCTTTATTATTTTGTATTGGTTTCCTGCGCAGAAATATGGTATGCAGCATTTTGGAAACATGGCGTACTGTGGATATCTTGACAAGAACATAGAACCGTTTGATGCGTTTAAACAATTAGATCTGTAAATATAAATACTAAATACTGCACTTCAAAATTATAACTATAAATAAGTTATTAAGTCGGTAGTGAAATGTAGTGTTTTCACTTCCAAGAAACATGAGTCTATGGTACAAACACGTAGGCTACTGAAGGGTTACAAATTCCAGCTACGCAAAGGCAAACTGGCGAACGGGTCCAGTGCTAGCAGTTCTGAGTAAACAATTCCAGGGCCACCTTTGGTAACAATGTGACGCAATACCTAACGCCCGGAAATTCGGAAAATGATGGAATGCATCATGCAATGCAGAAACAATAAGAATAATCACGGTTAATTACGTTTGTTATTACTTAGCCTGGTAAGGTTGCCCATAGAAAAGCCAAATAGTTATTCAGCTTACATGCTGCTGTGTTCGAAGAGTTGAGTAGCTGACATTACCTACCTTTGAAGTTTTCTTGCTGCGCAGTAATTTTACCATTTATAACGAAACTCATATATCGCAGTAATTACGTGTATTTTGGCAGCTGATTGGGCTATAGTTGAGGGAGACAAATTCCACTTTGAAATATATTTTTAAAAATATTTACCTAGACTTCTGTACCCGCCTCTACAGTGAAGCCGCCTCGTCATAGAAGAGAATCGATTTTGGGTATCGAATTGGGATTTGGTCTCAAATTTAATTCCAGGTCTCCTCTCCGAGGCTGTTTAATTTCTACCTCATGCTTATCCTGCCAAAAATAGTTAAAGAATATCAATAGAAACAAAAAGCTTTATAAGTAATTAACATTTTCTGCAGGGACGGCAAGAATTTCACCTCCCCCTTCCCCCCTTGCCCATAAGATTTTCCGCCTTTTTAAAGAACGCTCGCCGCCAAGCTTCTAGACTGAATCATCAATCGATATATCGAAGTTGGCTACTTTTAATTACGAAAATAACCGGACTGTAATTAATTACTTGTATTTTGGTAGTTTATTGGGCTATAGTTAAGAAAGACAAATTCCGCATTGAAACATATTTTTAAAAATATTTAACCAGACTTCTGCACCTGCCTCTATAATGAAGCCACCACTTCATACAAGGCAGTCGAAATTTTGGTATCGATTTAGGATTTGGTCTTGCATTTAATTCCAAGTCTCCTTTCCGTGGCTGTTTAATTTCGATGTCGTGATTACTCTGTCAAAAAAGTTGAAGAATATCATTAAAAACAAAAAGCTGTATAAGTAATTAACGTTTTTGTGCAGGGACGGTAAGAATTTAATCCCCCCCCCTTCCCTCCCTTTCCGTAAGGTTATTTTTCGCCCGTTCCCGGTATTTACGATCGCTTTCCGCCAGGCATCTGGACTGAGTCATCAATTGATCTATCGAAGTTGGCCACGTTTGATTACGGAAATATCCGGACTTTTTTCGTGGTTTTCCTCAGTTCCTCCAGGCAGAAGTGGGAACAAAATCCTCCCATCTAAGCATTTTGTACGCATTCCTTTTTTCCTGTAACAGCTTTATATGTATTATAAGATACTTTTAAAATTGCAGACTTTCAATCAATACATCTTCCATTATATTTATTCAACAGTTCTGGTGTGGCTGACATATTCTTGATTATGACACTGTGTAGCCTCATACATTTTTATCAAGGTTTCAGAGGAAACTGCTGTCTTTGTGTTCAGTGTAGAAAAGTCTCTTTTAGTCTGGAAAGGGAGACAGCAATTTCCTCCATAATGTTGATGTCCACGTACCAGACTACACGGTGTCACAAACCAGTATGAATGTTCCACCATGTTCATATTACTGATTCTACACCATTCCTCTTCTGTGCCTTCACACACAGCTGTTGGCACGTGTGACTGCTAGGACTCATTGATTCCTGATAATGATTTTACTTTTGAGCATGTGTATTATATGAGGCCATAAACATAAAAAATAAAGTTTTATAATTTGGCAATCCAGTAAATAAGACTGGCTGTTGACTTTATTTTGTAAATAGTGGCAACAATGGTGAGATACAGCTACAAATATGTTCCTCAGTTTTGAGACTCCAGAGAAGTTCATATTTATTGTAACATGATGACTTTCATAATGACTAGTCTGTGTTTTGTATGTATGTGTAATTACAGATTATACAAACATTAACTTGAATGTGTTACATTTCCAAAACCTCCAGGACATCCTAATTTGAGTTTGTAGCTTATATGTTTTAAATGTGCAGGTCACAATTAAGGATTCTACATCCACGTGCGTGTTCTTCCGTGACAATTTAAAAATCTAGGCTGAGTGGAAAAGTATTTGATTTCTTCATTTACCTCATATACCCATATACCCATATACTCATATACCCATATATTTCATGTACCCTCCCGTTCTTATTTTCAATTTCTCCGTGGATGTTGAACAGTAAATGATACCTTTTATACATATTATATAGTATGAGCATTGGTATTTTACGCATACTGGCAAAATGTTGACACATGATAGTCTTCCAAAATATCCTCGGTGAGGCGCATAGCATAAGAATACTGGTCTAACCTTTCATGAGCCCATTAAGTAGGCCATTCTAGAGTATATTGGCATGGGGAAGTGTGATTTGTCATGTGGAGAAATATCTGATGAGCAGAAACTTTTGCTAATTGGTGAACTGGACCCAATTCTTTGTTCCTTGGATCTAAGGCTGTGTGCATTATGTAACTCTTGTCTCCAAGGCAGTCAAATTTCAGACATGGTGAAAAGCCAGTGACAGCAGGGTTATGTACTATTTAGGTAGGTATCATTTTTCATACAAGACATTGTGTGTGTTGGTGGATGGGTATCAGTATTTCAGAGTAACCTACTGCCTTCTTCTCCATTGTCAAAGTGGAGGCAGCAGTTTTTAATTTGTATTATTTGGACCAACTTGTGCACTAAGAAAACACAGTATATCAGTTTAAAATTTGGAGGCAGCAGATTGCATTCCAGAACACCTTAATGTTCAAATGCATTGCAGTGAGAACCTCACTATCAGGTCTGTACTGTGTGCAGTGACATTTTATAGGTAAAACTGTCCCTGTGTGTATTTGAGCACCATATCGTGAAAGTATATGTGAGAGTGAAGTTACAGGTTAACCTCAGCACTAGATGGAGGTGAGAGGCCAGTTTCATGCCTGGTCCTTTTACCCTTGAATAAAGAAGTGAGACTTGAGGCCTGTGGAAAATGATGGCACCTCCATAATTAAACTATGTCAGCATGACTGTGGTGGATCCTTGTCCAAATGGTGTTTAGTAATTAGCATTGTCCTGATGCGACATAGTTGAGTTAATCCTTTGTGACCCAAAATTAATCAACATAATATTTAAATTCAGCACCTCCATCACAAAGCCCAGTCAGTTAAGGGATGAGATTACTGTTTATTGTGAAAATTATATTCAACATATGAGTACAAAGTGCTGCAAAATGTTTAAGTTTTAGGTAATTTATTTCAGCTTACTGCACTGGTAATTATCAATATGAAGTTATTCTTAACATGTTTCAACTGATATATGTAGCGATCAAAGGGGAATGACCATCTTATCCCTGGTGACCCTCCACTAAAGTTTAGGTTTCCCCTCTGTCTAGCTTCTTTAGAGTCTGGCGTCCATGATTGCAGTGGGTATCTCATTACTGCGTATTATTTGTAGGTGCCCTGCCTGTTGCAACCTTGCTGCTTTAGTCGTTATGATAATATCTGGTGACTGATAATGCTGGTAGAGGTCTTGATTATACCTGATTCTCCTTTCTGTTGCACTGGACCATACATTTTACGTATGACTTTTCTTTCAAGTGTACGAAGATGTAGTGGATGAAATTTAATTAATGTCTGTGGTTTGCATCCATACTTCAGAACATTTCTTAAAAAGGACATTATATGTCTTGACCATCACTTCATGAGTAAGTCTTCATTTCACGTATCTTTGTAATCTGTAATAACATTTATTTGCGTTCTGTATTTGTCTTCCAATTTCTTCATTCATGTCATTGTTTAGCCAAGGTATACAAATCCATGAGGGATTTCTTTATGTCTTCCTTTGATCTCCCAATTATGTCTATAATATGGCTGCATTTACTGGTGAGATTCCTTACAATGTACACTGACTTATATAACAGCTCTTACAAATGCATTTTTTGAGATTATTTTAGCAGTAATTGAGTTGCACTCCCACTGTTAACTTTTTGTGGCCCGTGACCGTTTTCATATGCGGAATTCCTTAGGATATGAAAAATTATTTTTGTGGTTGCTCCATGGAAGAAAGGTTGGGAAACACTGGTTCAGACCATCCATTTCCATCAACAGTCTCTGAGAGTATGTGCTGAAGCTGTGCAGCAGGTTTCATGTAAATATGTAAGGGCTGTGTGAAGAGCTATGAGCATCAAGATCTGTGCTCTTCTGGGTTATAACATAGCGTCGAGTGGTAATCCTTTACCGACGTTTTGGGACAACGTATCGGTCCCATCTTCGAGGGTCAAGAAGTCCTAGAAGAGTACTACTACTACTCTTCTAGGACTTCTTGACACATGAAGATGGGACCGATACATTGTCCCGAAATGTCGGTAAAGGATTACCACCGACGCCGCGTTCTAACCCACAAGAGCGCAGATCTCATCACCATTTTGGCGGAAGCCTGAAATCACAGAGAGTTATGGGTATCATTGAATGATGCTTATTTGTGCTGTGTATAGTAGAACACAAGATGTAATGTATAGCTACTGCAGCAGGGTTTGAAGTTCATGCAGTACGGGAAGCAGTGCACAGATCGTGTTTCATATGTGTTCTGTTTCATGCATATAATGTTTTTATTGTACAGTTAGTGTGCTTTATGACTTGCAGTATGATCTGTGTAATTTTTAAATTATCACTTAATGCATTTTATGTACATATGATTTTTAAACTTGTATTTTTTTTAAAGGATGTCCACTCTGCCTGGGGCTTAAAATTTGAGGTGTCCTCAGAGCTGAGGATTCATTATGTTGTGAATCATCGTTTACTCCATTTTATGTATTGCAGTTTGTGCGCTGAGGATGTCCACTTTCTGGCTAGGCTTAGGACACCGCATGGTGTGGTGTATGGTTATTAGTGTTTTGCAGGACCATTCTGCATCAATCTTTACTGTCTTTACAGGCCATCTGACAGTGGAGTCATTATATTCCTAAACCTTTTGTCGCTCAGCAACAGTCTGTGTAGGAAGTCTGTTCAGTAAGTAAGGTTCCCACAACTATAATTTTTGTGTTAAACGAGCCTTCTGTTTTGTGGTAGGAAGTAGTGACTGTAGATAGAGGTAACATGCAACAGATGGTGCAACAGTTAGTCAATTATGCTACTTAGGGGACAAGTTGATGTGCTCTGGTAATGACACTTGCAGTGTTGCCATTCAGGGAACTTTGCAGTGTGATGCAGTTCCTTTAGGTGTAACATTTCCATCCTTGAAATATGCCGCCAATTGATGCAGGTGTATGGTGATGGTGTAGTGACAGCACATCATGCTGGGAGAGGGTGCAGGGAGTTTGGAAGTGGTTTGACATCCCTTGTGATGATTGCACCTTCAGCTGAGCAGATCAAGGACATGTGAACACAGCACAAGTGGAGGAACGGGTTTTGGAAAAACAAGACACAGTTCGAGATTTATCCACTGCAGTGGAGTTGTCCGTGAAAACTGCACACAGCACTGTCCATGAAGAGCTGGCATACAGCAGAGTGTGTGTGTGGCGAGTACAAAGATGTGTGATGGAAGTTCACAGCACTTGATGTTTTGAGATGCTCTTTCACTTCTTCGGTCATTTAAAGGAGGAAGGAACGGGTTCCTTGAATTCATAGTGACGTTATGAGACACTCGTTCACCATTTTACTCAAAATGAGCTGGAATGCAGTGGAAACACTCATCTTCTGTGAGAGCCACAAAATGTAAAGTGTGTGTGAGCATGCTGGAAGGCTGTGGTATCTGTATTCTGTGCTGCAGGTGTGGTGTGCAGTGATACAGCCCCACAGTATACAACAAACAAAAGGAGTTGTTACCATCATGCTACAGGGAACTTAAATAAAATCCAACATGTAGTGCTGACCTTGCCCGTTGGACTATTTTTCTGGGGCCAATGAAGCTTCACTTGGGAGGTCACCAATTCACCAGCAATAAACATGGAGAAGTTTGATTTCTGCCATGATAATTGTAAAACTGTGCCAAGATGAAAGTGGATCAGGGTCCTGTGTGATAATGTTGAAAAATAAGGATGCCGCAGTGAAATAATTTAGCTTCATTTTATGTTGTCATGACTGTCATATAAATTATGAGTATGACAAAGGGGAACCTCACTCACTGAACATTCTTCATAATATGTTCATTGTCATATATGCTGTTTTATATAGATGTTGTCCTTGAACACTTTTTTTTGTATTGCAGTTGGTGGTGTTGTGTTGTGTATTGACTGTTGTATAACACTGAGCAGTGCTGGAACTTCATTGTATTAGAGTTGTGTGTACTGTGAAGAAAATTTCACCATCAGAAATAAGTTCCCTTGTGATATAAGTGTAGTAAAGGTAAAAGTAAAGCAATCCCATTACAGGCCTGTACAGGCCCTTAGGGTTCCTGGAGAATGAGGCTCCCAGATTCCTAGACAGTTGGCACATGAAGGTGGTAAGGTTGTCAGCCCTATGCACTGGCCACCTTTACCCCCCAGGAAATATTCCTGGTACTTATTTCTGTTAGAGGCTGAGTCGACCCAAGGGCTGTAGTGCGGCCGAAAGGATTATGTCAGTGAAAAATTCCAACAATACCATCGGGAATCGAACCCATGACGATATAAGTATAGTAAAACTTATAAATTCGTCATGTGGTGGTGACCCTAAAATGTGTACTCAGTGATAATGCTTCATTTCCTCGGTTTGTTTGAGAGGCAAAATATTAAAAAAGTGTACAGAGTTGGTGCAAAAAAGAGTGTGGCGTTAAATACTGTGTCTTTAAAAAAATTGCACTTCCAGTAATTCAGTTTTCCCAACATCACATTTCCATCCACACTTCACTTGTTCTTTACATTCTTTGCTACAGGATATGAGGTGCTTAAAGT
Organism: Coptotermes formosanus; assembly: GCA_013340265.1. Classification (NCBI taxonomy): domain Eukaryota; kingdom Metazoa; phylum Arthropoda; class Insecta; order Blattodea; family Rhinotermitidae; genus Coptotermes; species Coptotermes formosanus. Next base: position 684,540 of record BLKM01004803.1, read on the forward strand.
GGTGAGAACTCATACTAGGTCTGGGTTAGGACGCCGTATAGTCTGGTACATGGTTATGAATGTTTTGGAGGAGCATTCTGAGTCTATTTTTACAGCCCTTGAGAAGACAGATGAGTATGCCCTGACTGAAACCATGGTACCCACTAATCTGATTACGTGGATCGTAACCCAGAAGACTATAATTATGAATCTTAATATTCTGCATTTTTCGTGCATTGTATAGCTACTACAAGCCAACTGACACATCTGTTGGACAATAAATATTCCATAGTATTTTACATTATATTTTCATCTGAGTAGAAATATTTCGGAGCAAATATAATGTAAAGTGATAAGTTGTGTTGCCTAATAAGTGTATTTAGTTGGTTTGTCTAATTTCGAACTTTGCAATTTTTTCTAGTGTCGCGTGAATGGGCACAACGGGGGAGGAGACGCGTGTGATAAGGCAGGAGGCAGCTTTGCCAATATCAATACCACGAGGATCCTTCGTCAGCAGCCAGTGAGCCATGCCGGCTGCAAGTAACGCAGACAGGTTCCGCACGAGGCGCTGTAATTTTTCGGTGTCACGGCGTTGCCAAGCTGTACTCTTCTTAATCTGTGCTACGGAGTAACTGCAATGTTGTGTGTTGTCATCGTACTGTACAATCGCTGGTGTGGTCTGTGAGTGGGGTGCAGGATATTGTGTGGCTGTTGAAAGTAGTTGGATAAAAATGTCTGAGAAAAAGTCTGTAAACCCGGTAAAGTACTTCTTATCTGGTGGGTTTGGTGGAGTATGTACGGTTGTTGCAGGGCATCCGTTAGACACCATCAAGGTATTTATTAGATTGCTCTCACAAAGGTTATGTTTCCTTTTCAGCAGTTTTTGCATTTTAAAGGTACCTTTTTCTCTCAGATTTACATCTTAATTCTGTGGGCCGGGTAATATATCACATGACAGTGGGTACGAAATAAAATAAGGGGCTTTTTACGTGGCAGTAATATATTTTTCAGCTGAGTGACGTATATAAATGAGATTTCGTAACAATTTATCGTGTTCATTGACTTCTGTACTGAATTCTTGGAGTTGGTGGCAGAAATTACTTAGAAATGTTCACGCTTTCCGTCACCTAAATCATGTGGATGCTTCACCATGAAGTAGACTTGTTTTCCTTTGCCCCTTGTAGAACATTGCAGCACGAACAGGGACGTTTCGGAATGATAACTCATGTGAAAAATCTTTCTGAATTTTTGTCCACTGTAATGGAAACATAAAAGATTGATAATAGTGTAGCGCATATAATGAAAACCAATCAGGTACCATTCCATTTAACTGTTCTGCCATAAAGGGAATCTTTCATATCTTGAAACTGTGTAGAGGTTCAACAGGATGAAAGAATAGTGAATTTTTATAGGTGAGTAGGATTTTAGAATTTTAATGATGATATGACAAAACATGTTGAAAGTAAATTTTTAAATCTGGACATTGTGTCAACTGGATTGATTATGGTGTGGGTTATTTAATAACACTGGTACAGTTGTATGGTTTATGTAGAATTAAATGATATGGAGTGGAATAGAGTGAAATGATAACACAAAACATATTCTGGAGGTACGAAGTTCAAGTTTCAGGTAGGTTAGCAGCTGATGAACATGTTTAAGAGGCCATGAAAATTTAGAATCTTGAAATAGGCCATTACTGTCTCATTTCTAATTCTTGCCCGTCCTTTGTTCATGTAGTTATCTTCCCTGTCATCCAGTAATTAATTGCAATATATCTCTTTATTGTGTGTAGCATAGTGCTTAACTTCCAGATGAGCTGATGATACTGTCTTGAACAACTGGTTTCTGTCATAGTCTGATACTGCAAGACTGTCAAGCATTTTTTTGACTTGGGGGGGGGTGGGGATAATGGTATTAGTATTTTAAGAAGTGCAATGCATGCACTGTTACAAAAGTGTAGTAAAGGTGAACTTGAAGAGAACTGTGAAAAATCTGTTAGTATATTTGGTAATGCAGTTGATGTTTGATCTGGGTGCCTTGTGAATAGAAATTATGCTACACCACCCTGCTTGGTGGGAAAAATGTTTTCTGAGAATTTCCATGTAATGAGAACCTGTGTTATGGGAATGTAATTTAATGTAGTAAATTATGGGTTGGAAATTGTGCCCGTTTGGTCACTCTTGTTCAATGCAACATATCCACACATAGTTTTCGTCTTAGAGTATGTCTCATTCAATCTTATGCATGCCCAGCTGATATGTCAGTCTTCTTCTGTGATGCTGAATAATTTAATCCATTTTCTGCTGTAAATAATGTGCTGAGTGTCGTTAACACGGTATTTGTCAATACAACAAATGAAGCAGAGGTGACTGATTTGCAAGTGTAAATTGAATGTGTGCTGTGCGTTTAACTGTTGTATGTCAGTGACATAAGCTGTAAAGCAAAGAGCTTATATTGTCCAGTGATTTATGTTTCTTGCCATTCAATAAGCAAGGTTAACGCAACACAAAATGAACTGCATTAAAGGGAGCTTTATCTTACATTGGCAACATTCTGATTAATAAAGAATCAAATTAGTAATATAGAAGGTCCAGATGTATTAAAAAGCCTGTTTTATGTTCAGATTTATTTCAGAAAAGAGTATTGAAAGTGTATGGGGTTGGGGGGGGGGGGGTCTCTGCAAGCCATATGATAATTTAGAAGAGTAGGGAAATCAGAGACAATGAATATGATTTAAAACTCATATTTGAGATGTAGTTTACAACAGACAAGCAAGTGACTGTGAACTAAGTGTATCGTGTTGTGTGTATTATCTGTTATAGACATGGCACACAGTGTTAATGAGGATAAATATTCAGTGTAACCAAGAATGTCGTAAGGAGTAAGTCACTTCATACTGTTGTAATGACCTTGTACTTTAAATTATGTTTCTTCATCAAGCTTTATGTGAGATAAGTTCGTTTAACTCACAGTTCAGACTCTTATGTAAGGACAGTCAAGTTGTATTAAGTAATTGGTATATTGGTATTTGTCACTTTTTAAGTATTCATTGTCACATAAGTGTAAGGAATCAACCACTTTATTGATTTCTAAAAGAGGAGTCAAAACTTTATTTTAACTGCTACTTCCATTGCCATATGAAATCTCACCCAACATTTCTTTGGGCACTCTTATCTCAATAAGGAGACTTAGTTGTGGTTGTCAGTGGTGTACTGTTTTGTGTTTGGCTTATATCAGAAAGAAGTTTGAGTACATATGTTCATAGACTTAAAATGCCTATGAGTCAGGTCCAAAGCATTGCTTGACATACTGATTATGTTTTGGAATAAGCAGTGCACTGTGTAGGGCGATTAAAAATGCATTTGAACAGACCTGTAGTAATGTTTTAGTATTTGTAAACATTGTGGGATGGGATAGTGTAGTCAGTGTAGTGACTTTCTATGGGCTGGGTGGTCCGGCAATTAAATGCTGGTGAGGGCGAGATTTTTACACCCGTCCAGACTGGCCCTCAGGCCCACCCAGCTTCCTGTACAATGGGTGCCAGGGCTCTTTCTGGGGGGTAAAGCAGCCAGGGCTTGGCAGTAATCACCCACCTCCATTTAGCATTGAGGTTGAAGAAAGAGTAGAGCTATGTCTCTGTTCTCCCTCTGGGCCTTTGTGGTCCGTTTTAGGGTGAACTTCACCTTTATCTTTTATTTGTAAACATCAGTCTGGTTCATGTTTAGTTAATGTTGGCTGCTTTATTTCAATTTCTTTTTAGTTTTGGTCTAGAATGTCAGTAGGGAAGTTCACTAAAATAGGAGAGGCCTGAAATTAAATGGACTGTACCAGTTGCTTTTGTATTATAATGTTAATTCATTAGGTGAGAACAGTACTCATTTATAATTTTAGAAATAAAGTTTCCTCAAAAATCTAGGCATAAAGATAAACAAAATGCACTGAAGTATAAAGTGTGCTTTTCATATTTTTGGAATGGGCTGGGATAAGTCATTCATTGTTACAGGATTTCTTATGGGCAGGACTAGTGGAGTTTGATTCCTGTTAGGGTCGGAGAATTTTTGCTTTGTCAACACCACCACCACCTACTACAGACAGCTATTTGGCTCACCCAGTCACCCATCTAGCAGGATCCAGGGACCTTTCCTTAGCAATAAAGCAGCATGGAGCTATATCTGTTCCCTGATACAGCCTTATGGTGTGATGTTTGGGCACAGGGATTTCTTTTTCTTTTGGTTTCCAGGATAAAATACAGTATTTGGCTCTGGACACTGTTTCCAAATAGGAAGTAATGGAATGGGAATAAAAGAAAAATTATGTGGACTTCAAAAAACAATGTGAATTAGTTTGTAATGATGCAGATAATTCCAGCATAATTAATGTGTGACAGTGAGTGATAATGTGATCTTCTGGCTGGACTGGTGTTGGGGAAGGCAGAGAGTTTAAAACTGACAAGTTTAGGCACTTCTAGATTCTAGAACTCAAGGGGAAGAAATCTGATTTTTGTTGGTTGTTTGAAGGGAGAAAAATTTAGATGTCTGTGGGTGTTACCTGATTTGGTGTTTCCCATACTGTTTTGTTGGAGTCTCACACGTAACGCATTTGGAGGAGAGGTGCATAAATTGATGGTCAGCCTTGCAGACTGGCCAGCAGCTATAGCAGCTAGGAGACCACAGCATAGACTAGACTATCATTATTTTTATTTAAGTTACTTTATATAGTCCATATTCTGGCCTTGAACATTTGAAGTCAATAACACATAGTTCCCAGAGTAAAGTCCATGATTGGTATATGGAGGGGCTGACCTGGCTACACTAGAGGCAACCTTGGCAAAAATACCAGTCAGTGTTCATAGCATGTTTCAGCAATTGTAGTTGTTGAAGACACGTCCATTGAATTTGCTTCAACTGAACATGGAATAACACAGTACTAAACTTATCGAAGCCAACGCGTAACACTCTAAGCATATGCCTGAACACTTATCAGAAAGGGATGAATGAAGGCTTTTTTTTAATGATATATGGCTGTGCATTGATAAATTAGGTATGATATCAAAAGCAACAAATGCATGTAAGTGTATGAAAGTGTATTATGCACACCATATACCTCGCAGACGTTTTGGCCGCTCATGTGGCCATCCTCAGGGAGGTGTGTTACACAGGATAGATACATCAAAATATAGCAGAAGTATTTGACCCAGTGCACAGATATAAAATATTAAATTTTGAAAGTAATACCATGTATTATTTTTAAAATTTGTAGTAAAGGCCTGAAATATATTACTGATAGTTTTTACTAGCAGAAACTACAAATCCCTAAGCACAGTATACAAAGCTACACTTTCCTAGTAGGAACTGTAAATTCTGCAGCTGTTAGTGACAACTTAATTTGCAATTAGAAGACATGGTATTTACTGCTGTTACAAAAGAAAACCAGTTCTTATGACATCTCTGTTAGTCACAGGTAGTTCTGCAGGATGTAAATAGCTGAAGCATGGAGTGGTCCCATTAGTTCATCTATTACCAAGGTCTAGAATGTATAGAGCTTGGTGTCCATACACACTGATACACCTCCATTGAATTGTTCATGTTCATGGGTAAATTCCAGGCCCAGGTTGCTTGGGCAACAAAATGCCTAATAATTGTGGGCACTCAGCATGAAACTTGCTATATGCCACCTTTCTGGCTCCTGAAATTTTTAGGCAGCTTGTAGAAGTGTGGAAAATTTGTGGAACCCTACTTTACTTACCTGTAAAATTGAGAACATTATGAGAGCTACTTATTGTGGAATTATTCAGTCATATGGTATATTGACTTTTGTAGGTGAGGCTGCAGACTATGCCCAAACCTGCTCCTGGTGAAGCACCAGTTTACACCGGGACATGGGACTGTGCCAAAAAGACAATCAAGAGAGAAGGGTTTTTGGGGTTGTATAAAGGTATGAATATCTGGAGGGAAGAGTTTCACATTAAAAGTTTTATCACAGACACGCAGTTCTAGGAACATAGTTTCTGATCACAGATTTGAATGATTCTGAAATCATTGCTCTATAGCAGGTGTTCTGAAACATTTTCGCTGGTGTACCCCTAAATGAAATTTAACAGTTTTGACATACCACCAATAAAATTTTTTCCTTTAAAAGAAAAAAAGCTGAAATTGCAAAGACTGCTGACAGCAGGGATGAGTTATATGTTGCCAGCAATACTTCATATTAGCAGATATATGTGGCATATATTTTATTTATTGTTTAAAATTGTTACTCTTTTTTATATTTTGTTTGGTACACCAGCAGTGATACATGTACTACAGTTTGAGAAACCATGCTGTAGAGAACAGTCACTTAATGTCTGCTGTTAGCTGAGATTAGACATTTCTTGATCAGTATGTTATGAACTATTGTTTTATGCATATGTGTTTTCTTAGGAATGGGTGCACCAATTGCTGGAGTTGCACCAATATTTGCAATTAGCTTCATGGGGTTTGGAGTTGGAAAACGGTTGCAAATGAAGTCTCCTGACGATGAATTGACTCTGACACAGCTGTTTCTTGCTGGGGCCTTCTCTGGAATCTTTACTACTTCTATAATGGCTCCAGGAGAACGGATTAAGTGTTTGCTTCAGGTATGAAAATGTATCGCATTAGTAAATGTGCCGTTACGAATCCTGGAACCATTTTGATGCTGCATGCTCTCTGACTCATACTGCTACATATGATTGCATGACAGATTCAAATGGTGATTAAATTGCTTCTCTTATTTTTTCTTCATGTAACCTCATATTTTAAGTAAAGCCACAACAGATTTTCTTAGATCCATGTTCCACTACTAAGGGACTTGTTCATTAAGTTTTCACAGAAATTTTTGGAATTATGATATTTATCACAGTATGATGTATGGTTCTGGTTTTTGACTTTTTGGTAAAGTCTTTAAATGTGTGTCAGTGCCTCAGAGTGTGGTCTTTTTTAGCATTGGGCCTTTGCTAACTAAGGCAAGGGTGTAGATTCCATGTCTGAGGTGGGGGCATGGGAGAATTCATAGGTCTGTCACGTTGACAGGATGATCATAAATGATGGTTGGCAGAAGAGACCTACAGCGTAATGTGGCTTCGGACTGGGAAGGGGAGTTGCCTGGTATTCTTTAACTAACTAACTAGCTAACTAACTAACTAACTAACTAACTAACTAACTAACTCCATGGAGCAGAGGCCTTCTTGAGAAGCTAACAGTTTCTCAGCTAGTCAAGAAATTCCCCGCATTTTATGGAACCTGAAGGTTCATTACCGCATTCACAAGAGCCCGCCACCTGTCCCTATCCTGAGCCCGCTTAATCCAGTTCATGCCCACCCATCCCACTTCCCGAAGATCCGTCTTAATATTATCCTCCCATCTATGCCTGGGTCTCCCAAGTGGTCGCCTTCCCTCGGATCTCCCCACCAAAATCTGGTATGCGCCTCTCTCCTCCCCCATACGTGCCATATGCCCCGCCCATCTCATTCTTCTCGATTTGATTACCCGAATAATACTTGGTGATGAGTACAGGTCATTAAGTTCCTCGTTATGTAGTCTTCTCCACTCCCCTGTCACCTCGTCCCTCTTAGGCCCAAATATCCTCCTCAGCACCCTATTCTTGAACACCCTCAGTCTTTGTTCCTCCCTCAGTGTGAGAGACCAAGTTTCACATCCATACAGAACAACAGGTAAAATTATAGTTCTGTATACTCTAATCTTTGTGTTTTTGGATAGCAACCTGGAAGACAAAAGATTCTGCACTGAATGATAGCAAGCATTCCCCGACTTCAATCTGCTCTTGATTTCTTCATGAATGGAGTTTCGATTCATTAGGGTTGTTCCCAAATATTTGAATTCTTCCACCCTCTCAAAGGATTTATTATCTATCTTTATGTTGTGATTGTGTCCTGCATTCTGACTTCGAAACATGACCATGTACTTAGTTTTCTCAGCATTTACTTCTAGACCAGTCTCCTTACTAGCAATAATTAAATCTTCTGCATTTTTCTTTATACTATTTATGCTTCCGCCCAATATATTAACATCATCAGCATAAACCAGAAGCTGATGTATACCATTCAATTTCAAGCCCTCCTGGTTTGCCTGAACCCCCCTAATGGCATATTTGAAAGCAAAGTTGAAAAGGAATGGCGACAAAGCATCTCCTTGTTTCAAGCCATTCTTAATAGGAAACGTGTCAGACAGATGTTTGCCTACCTGAACTCTGCTATACGTTTCACTTAGGCAAATTTTTATTAACCTTACTAGTTTCATGGGGATACCAAACTCAATCAGAATATTATACAAGACCTCCCTCCTAACTGAATCATAGGCTTTCTTGAAGTCTATAAATAGCTGATGCACTGCCTCATTGTATTCCCATTTTTTTTCAAGTATTTGACGAATGCTGAATATATGATCAGTAGTTGACCTGTTACGTCGAAATCCACACTGATGATCCCCAATAATTTCCTCTGCATATGGAGTTAACCTTGACAAAAGGATGTTGGATAGAATTTTGTACGTAGTCGACAAAAGTGATATGCCTCAATAGTTACTACAATCTGTTTTATCACCCTTCTTATAAATAGGCACAATGACTGAGTCCTTCCATTCGTCAGGCAATTCCTCCTTATTCCAAATAGAAATAATAAGTTTATGGATCTCAGACCGAATTATCCTACCCCCTGCTTTAATCAATTCTGCTGGAATCTGATCAGTACCTGGTGATTTGTGTCTTTTTAGCTTTTCAGTAGCCATCTCAACCTCAAAGGCACTGGGCTCAGGCACTAGTGGCTCTGCTGTGTGTACTTCAGTCTGCCTAGCATCATTAACCCCGTGTATATTCAACAGCTGGGAGTAATGATTCCTCCACCTAGCCAAAATCCTGTGGGAGTCTGCCACCAGGTCACCGTTCTCATCCCTTACTACATTAATTCTAGGCTGGTACTCCCTCTTAAACTCATTGATACCCCTATACAAGTCTCTGATATTCTTGTTCTTACTGTTTGCTTCAAGTTCATTAATTTTAGCTTGCAGGTACTCCTTCTTTTTATTCCTGAAATGTCTACTCGCTTCACGTCTTACGTTGTGCAGATTATCTCCATTATTTTGGTTTGGATTCTGTAACCACTGAATTTTAGCCTGCTTCCTTTTATCTAAAAATTCTTCACATTCTACATCAAACCATGGTTTATGCTGCTTCCGTTCATGTAGACCTAGACTCTCTTGAGCTGAGATTTTGATATTCTCTTTAATGTTTTCCCAAGCCCTATTTATGTCCTGACTAACATTTAGGTTTTCCAAAGCTGCAAACCTGTTTGAGATCTTAAGCTGATACTGTTTCCTAACCTCTAGTTCACTTAGCTTCCTGAGATTAAATCTCTCTGCATCAAACCTGTGTGCGGCTTGTTTACTTACTGCCAGTCTTTCCCTAACTTTTGCAACCACCAGATAGTGATCAGTATCACAGTAAGCTCCCCTGAAAGATCGCACATCGAGTATACTCGAATGCCATCTCCTATATATCAATATGTGATCGATCTGATTGTGAGTCTTCCCATCAGGAGAGGTCCAGGTGTATTTATGAATGTTTCGGTGTGGAAACATAGTGCTCTTAACAACTAGATTCTGTGATGTGTCAAAGTTTACTACCCTAACACCATTATCGTAACTATCCTGATGTAAACTCTCATTCCTAGTAGTCGGTTTGAAAGTATCCTCTCTCCCCACTTTTGCATTAAAATCTCCTAACAGAATTTTCATATGGTACTTAGGAAAATGATCAAAAACCCCTTCTAATTCCTCATAGAAACTGTCTTTTGAATCATCACCTTTCTCTTCTGGTTGGTGCATGCACATTCAGAACAACGATATTACACCAGCGGCCTCTCAGCACTATGTATGACATCCTATCACTAACAACTGGTATTCTTTATATTTCCAAAATTTTATCTTTAATAAAATATGGTTTCAGTCTGTAAACAGAAGAATCTGCAAACAGAACCCTTTCTAATGAAAGTCCAGTGGCATACCCTGAGACCACCAGACATCCATGCGTGAACCTGCATACAAATTATTGTACACCACACATGTGGAATAGTGTGTTAATAACCAGGTATACAAGAGAATCTTTGTGGATTGGCTGTGTCAAATTTCATATCACTTGTGTTATTGACAGTGTTCCATACTTTTCCATTGACTGAGGACATGCTTTATAAAGAGTGAAGGGTTCTGGTTTTGCCATCAGCCATATGTATGATTGAGTTGAAACTATCTACAAGATGTGAGTTCTGAAATTTTTCATTTATTGCTATAGAAAACATTTGAAGAATACTGTAAAGCAAATTATGCATGCCAGATGGCGTAGGTGGAAAAAAAGGGCTTCTATTTTAAACAATTAACCATTCCAATTATTGGTTTAAAAAAACAAAAGTCTCTGCACTGAGATAATGTCCTGTCACAGGTAGTAAATTTTCTTTCAAACAGACTCTCAGAAAGAGGTTGTTTTTTACCAGATAATGTCATGTAGAGAGATGATACTTCCCTGGATCCCTGGATTGTTGTTTCAGAAGTAATCGGGTCTTGCATTGATGTATTCCGTCACAACTGCATATTAGCTTTCCCATTCCTACAGTCTCTTCCCAACTCCATCTCTCCTGTAGTACCATCTGCTGCATTACATCATATTCTTAATATTCCTAATATTTGCTGTGTCTTGCAGCACACTGCTGAGTAAACTAATGGCAGCCAATGTATGTGCCACAAGGACAGCTTCAGCTACAATTTAAAGACCAAGGTGTGATTAGGAAGGTTGTTAAAAGCTAAAATGTGATGGATTCCACCATCATTCTCTGATAGTTATTTTCCGTAAATGTGTGGTTTATGTTGGTCCTGTTGATACACAAAGTCAGTTGTGGAGCACACAACTGACTTTAATGTCCTGGTTATGACAAAAGAATTTCAAATTGCATACTTTTGGTATTCATTTCCATTTATTAATTTAGATTCAGCAAGGTGGTACTGTCCCTCCCAAATATGCTGGTCCAGTTGATGCTATAAAACAACTGTACAAGGAAGGAGGCATTAGGAGCATTTATAAGGGAACTTTTGCCACCATGCTAAGAGGTAAGTGTCGTGCATTACGCAGGTCACATGTCTGTTTCACCTCTTGAACGATCCTGAGTCAAAAGCCGTCATCACATATTTAACCTTTTAAAGCCTAGCGGTAACTTTACGTACCACCAGGTTTAACATTAAAAAATTCTACGTGGTGCTCACATTGCGTTTATGTGTTTTGTACGGATCTCAGAACAAACAGCACCTTTTGCCTTATAAAACATTAAGAGACTGGTTTTTATAACCGAAGTGGAGAGTGTTTACAGCGTGGTATGCACTGAGTTGTTATATAAAACAGATATGTACCGTCTTTAAAGGGTTAAAGTATACATCATTTGATGATGGTAGTATAACTTTGCAGAAATTAAGGCCCATGTCATCAAGTGGGGTATGTTATGAAGTTTATGAATGAGGAGGAAAGTTAAAATGGAAGGCTCTTGAAAAAAGGAAAGGATATGCACATCCTTAGAAGACCTTTATATTTTCATAGCCATATATGAAAACAGGTTATTCACAGAACTAGAAGTTGAAGAAGGAAACAGCCTGTTCAATTGGCAGGGAGGGGAAGGGAGGGGTGTGGTATTCCAAGCACTACCAACTTTCTGGAATCAACCCATTTACCAGTGAATCTTTACCTTCCAACCTGACTGCACATGGCCACTGCAAGGTAAAAGTCAAAGAATGCTAACATTTCTTATTCAATGTATATTTTCTTTCTCTGTCAAATTACTTTCCGTAATTACAGATCACATCTAAAAATGATATGGCCAGTGTTCTTATTGGTTAGCAAAACTGGGCCACCTTGTGGTTCTGATACAACACACTCGCCTGTAACTATGTGTAGGATTTATATTTGTTACCTATTTTATGTACCAGTTGTTAAGATTAACTGTGCTGTGTAAAAATTGTTTTACCCCACATATGTAATAAAGGTGTTCCACCTGAGGTTAATGGTTGAAATATGTTAGTGATATGGTAATGGTTGTATTTAGTAGATGCATTTAAAATGTTGTGGTTTTATGTTTTATTTGTTCTGCTACATGACTACGGAAGATTTAGTGAAAGACTGGAAAAGTATCCCAACATCTTTTTTTTTAAGATGAAACATCCCCATTGGTTTTAACAAATCACAAGTATATGTATCAAATCAGTCACACATTCACTAGTTTCTATCAGTTTGTTCACAGCTGCATGCTTTGGCTGTAATTACAAGCCATCATCAGGCCTCTTATAAATGTTGATGTAGTAGAAATTATATATTGCAATTATGATGGAAATCTCCCCTTTCTCATTAAAAGTACATTATAAATGTATAAAACTATTTAAATGTATGTGAAATGTACAAAGTGTATATGAAATATACGGTTGATGGTCCTTCATATTTCATATATATTTAAATGGTTTTGTACATTTATAATGTATTTTTAATGTGAAAGAGGAGATATCCATATTAATTGCAGTATATAATTTTTCCTATATCAGTGTTTAAGAGGCCTGATGACGGCCCGCAATTAGAGCTGAAACACGTAGGTGCGAATAAATTGATAAAACTGGTGTTGTGTGTGACTGATTTGATACATATACTTGTGATATTCTAACATCACTGAAAAACAGAGATTATTAAGGGCTTGTGTGTTGTTTATTCATATATTGACTCTGTTCTGGATACAAATAACAATAAAAAGAATAGCAGTGAATTAAATTTTATTGGTGTTTAAACACAGTCTTGCTTATATGGTTTCCAATAACATTGTAGAAATAGTTCCATGTTGTTATGATTGGTCTAATCTACCCACCAAAGTTTTTCATACCCACATGCATAGTGTTTACCTTAGTATCATATTCATGTTTTGGCCTCACAATGCGTCCTTAAGTAGGCAATCCATCCTAGACTGTGTTTCCTTTGTTATCATTAAAAATGTCCTCCAAACATGCCTTGGTTACTGGCAGCAGATGAGGTTCCATTATCAAACAGAGAACGATTAATGTGCTGTAGATCAGTGATTGAAGAAGTACTAGGCATCATCCAGAACCATTGTACCATTAATGGTTCTGGATGATGCAACACTTTGAACTTAAGTTCAAAGTGTTGCAAAATAATATATTTCAGAAGAGCCGTGATTATATTTGCCACCAAATAGTGTCATTTTGTGAACTGTGTGTGAGTATAGAGCAGTGGAGTAGATAAAGCCCCCACAGCTCTGACAGTGCAGGTGGGGAGGGTGTGCCAAACATACAGAATGCGACAGTGTGTTATGGGTTCTTTTAGACTGGATTCCATTCTTCTAACAGAAGATAGTATTCTGAGAGATCTGGGATTGACTCTGCTAGTAATCTTAGGGAGGTGCCTGATCAGTTGTCTGCACCACTGATGTAGAGGTTTACACATCAAGGCCACTTGTAGTTCCAGTACATTTAGCCAGATGGACTGAAGGAACTGCACTTATATCTCATTCAGGAATTGAATTCTGGCTGTTTTAAATGTATGGTAGGAGTGGTTACAACTATTGCTGCATTCAGAAACATTTATAAATAAAGCAAGCAGGCAGGCTGTTTATGCAGTACACGTCTTCTGTTGTTCGGTATGTATAAATTATATTTTCATGGTCTGTAATTATGACATGATTTGTCAAGAATAATGTAAGATAAAGGACTCTTATTCTGTGACATGATGCCATGTTACAGGGTAGTTGGTTCCTAGCATTTTGATGGAAAACAGTGCCTTCATCTTCAGTGGTCTGAAGATATGAGACAAGAAGAATTTATCTCACACCTTTAGACTTTAAGACTGTATTCCTTTGACATGTCAGCAACCAGTTGCCCAGTGATGTAATGTCATATCTCAGAAGAACAGGCTGCTCAGCCACACCACCATGAAAGATTCCACTCACATAATGTAACCTAGTTTTGTTGGAATATTTTGTCATTCTGTAGACATGTTGCTTTATGTGTTGACAGTGTCAAGAAAGGTTACTGATATAACCAACGTTTTGTAGGTGACACTAAGATAAACAAGTTTCCTTGGAAATCATATGAAAGATAATTTTATTATTTGATAGGTTTTTGGTTTTCTATAAACATGTACACATTCACATTTATCTTTTAGTTTTCTAGATACAAAATAATCAAGGACTTGAAGTGAAGTTGGTTGCTAACCATATTACTCAAGTCTAAGGTTTTCAATCAAACCTAAACATTAAGCCAAAGTAGGAACAAATCACATCTATTGTGTAAACCAACCCACTGTTTCTTTTATTCCAGATCCCTGAATTATGCTATAAAATTATATTAACTGCTTTCCTTGTACTTTGAGACAAGTTGTACGTTGGAGGGGGAATGTGTATTGTAGTAGCAAGCATGAACTTGCAAACCTGGCCTTGGCAAATAATTGTATGCAAGTGGAACAGTGTGTGGCTTGTGAGTGCCAGTCCAAAGCCGTGTGTAGCTGGTGACAGTAGATGATAATATGCCTGGCATGATTTTTTTTTGCAGATAAGATGGTATTTACCTTCTCTGAAAATAATTTTAATTTAACCTGGTAGCTTCTAGAATACTGAATTGAAGATCTCCTAGTAATATTCAGTGGTGTGCAGAATGTATTGCATTTCTGTAATATTGTTTAGGTTTCCTCTTGTGACATGCTTACAAAATACTCATTTCTTCAAAGTTGTTTGGTTACGTGTTTCATTATTTTATAACTTCATTTCAAATTGTGTTTGTCACACTCCAAAAACACTGCTAAAGCACAGAACCAATTTTCTGTGTGAGTATTTTAAAGTAAAATAGAACCTACTATTATTCCCTTTAATATATTATTACTACAAACATTTTCTTTTCTGGTTTGTAATTAAAGACACACATTCAGTGTGAATTTCTTTTTCATGTTTTACTTGACTTTACTTTAGGAAAGCAGTGTTTCTATTAGTTTTGAATCTGATATCGCTTCAGCTTTTCTTGGTGCTTTCTCTCCTGCTCTAATCTCCATGCTTTCTTTGATAATTTGATTTGCTTGCCATTTTCTTCTTGCAGCATATAATTGGCTTCACTTTGTTTAATTTTTTGTTTGGCAGCTCCTCTCTCTTCTGTCTCCATCTGTAGCTCCATTTTCTGCTTTTCCTTCTTGCTTTTAGGATTGGTTTCTGTATCCTTGGATACAGTTTGTGTTGAAAGGTTTATTTCTGTGCTCTGTATTTGGTGTGTGATATTTACATACTTGCTTGTTTTGAGCTCTGGCTGCAGAGTAGATGTCCACTTGTCTGAAATGATGTATGTGTCTGTAGTATGTAAAGTTAATGGAGTATGAGGAGTACTGGTTGAAGGCACCTGCTTGGTTAGTTTGGTTGTATCTCCATCCTGTGTTAGGTGTGTCTTGTTGCTTTTGTTTTCCTGTGTTCCTGGAGTGGTTTTCATTGACTCAGTGAATGTTATTGTTGGAACTTGGTGAGTTGTTGTTTTGTTTGAACTGTGTTTGGGTTCAGCATTCACAGTTGAATTTACTGTATCCACCAACTTGTTAACATTTGGTTGTGTGACATTATTGGAGTAATGTTTATATGTTGATTTATTCCCTATGTGTTTAGGTTTGATGCTTTTTTCATAGTCTTCGTATTTTTTCTTCAAGTAGGCCTTCCTGTCTGCCTTGACATGTTGCTTCTTGTTGCATCTGAGTTCCTTATGTAACACCTGGAACACACTCCAGTTCTTGAATTTGTCTGGTGAATTGCACTTTGGTGCTACTCTCTTGTCATATACATAGCGATCGGCAGCCTCAATTTGGTTACACATGCTACCTTTGTCATAGTGAAATTGGCAAAAGTTAAGCTGACTTTTCTGTTTGATTTTGTTGATGACAGCTGGTTTCCAATCCTTCATAGCACATGTGCAGTGCCATGGGTTGCCATCAAGACGCACCATCTTAACTGGAATGTTTGACAGAAGTCCAGGGGGAAGTTTGTTCAGCTTATTGTTGTGTAGAAGCAGTTCTCGTAGTGAGAACTGCTGATCGAATAGCCCTGGTGGGAGTGACTCAAGAAGATTATGTGACAGGTCCAGGTAAAGCAAACCATAAAGTCCATAGAAAGCATCCATGGAAATTGAATGGATATTGCAGTGATGCAGCACGAGGTTTTCAAGCTTGGGGACTTCAAGGAAGGCATCAAATGACAGAATTTCGATGGTTCCAGTTATCTTCAGCTCTTTCAACTTTGGCATTCCTGTCAGTATTTCTCTCTCCAGCATGGAAATGCCAACATTGACGATGTTCAGCTCTTTGAGATTTATAAGACCAAAGAAAGAATTGGGTTGGAGGCTAAGTGCTGATTCTTTGCCCCCAATATGCAAAGTTGAAGTGGCATTCATGATTTCGAATGTACTGGCAAATACAGACTCTATAGGATTGTGCCTGAAATCAGCTGTGCGTAGCTTGGGAAAGGGTGGAAGGGATAATTCAGAGAGATGTGAAAAATTGTTATGAGTGATGTCTAGCCTCTCTAGCTCAAATAAGCCAGCCAAGCTGGTGCTCTGTAGACTCAATAGCTGATTGTGTGCTAGTGACAGTGTATGCAGGTTTGGAGCACCCAAGAAAGCAAAGTCTGGAATGAACAAAAGATCATTTCCTTCCAGCAAGAGATAACGCAAGTTATATAGGCCATCGAACATCTCCCAGTTTATTTCACGCAGTCCACATCCGAACACTCTTATAAACTCCAGATTGGTGAGACCAGTGAAAGTTGATAGACTTGCCCTTGCCTGTTGTTCAATATATATTTTGTAAGGAAGAATATCTCCATCCCCATCTGTAGGTGGGAGGAATACCAGGCGATGTGTACCAACCCCATGTTGACCTTTGTGTTTTACGTTCTGTGAAGTTGGTTGCATTTCAGCATTGACCGAAATTTCATTTGAAATTGGTTCCAGTGGAATAGCTGCTGGAGAAGCATGATTTCCCTGTCCTGGATAGCCTAGTAACTTTATGTACTGCATATTGAGATACCTGAGTGATGAGAGTGGCTGGAGAACATCATTTTGCAACACCAGCTTGCTTTGTTCTGACTCTGCTGATGTTCTAGGCAGCTTGTTTTCTGAATAGTTATTATAGTCATGGTGAAAGCCATGGATTTCTAGAACTTGAAGTTGTTGGAAGTGGGACATGTGTTCAGCTTCTAATGTTATCTCTCCTGAGTCACGGGCCTGAAGGATTGTCAGGGCCTGGAAACATATTGAGTTCTGTACCATGAATTACATGTAGAGCGTGCTTGGAGAAATAACACACTATGTCTGTATGTCCACATAAATATTTGGCATGCTTCTCTTATGTATAATGTTTTGTCTCTGACTTATGACTAGAACAGCTGAATGCAGGTTGTAAATTGTATTTTATGCTGTTATGTTTCGTGCATTTACCTGAAGATCTGCTGAGAGCATTCTAAGAAGTGAGAGGGGCTCAGTGCCCAATTGGAACACACACATTGCCATCTTCAGGACTTTATTCTCATTGTCTGAAGTGTGTCTGTCATCTTCATACATAACCTGGTTTAGAATGAAATGTGATATATGAGTGATTTTATTGTTACTGCAATACATATTTGTGTGGAAGGTAGTTCTGTCTTGTTCAGTAAGCTTTGGTTTAATAGGATCTCTAAAAGCAATGTCAGTCTCAACACAAGTATCTTTATTAGACAGTGAGTCTGTCTAATAAAGCAACATCTTTCGACCTTAAATTAGGTCATCTTCTGGCTCGTAATCTTTGAAGAGCCCATGAGGGAGACAATATATAATTGTATAATTAATTGTTGCTCTTTCAAGAAGTAGAATGAAATAAGAGGATGTAAAATGAAATAATGTAAAACAGGATCAAACATGTCAATTTTCATCTGGATGTTGAAAATTCTACTTATTATACACGGAAGATAAGTAGTTACCACACAGTAAATTAAAATGTAAAAAATATGAATTTTCGAAGAAATGCTTTGACTGGTATTAATATTTTATCAACCTTGGATGAAAAAAATGGAATGCAGTTTGCAAATAATTGATGTAATACCTCTGATTGACATGTTTTATCCTATTTTATGTTATTTAATTTTATATTCTTTTATTTTATTCTATTTCTTGAAAGAGCAATGATTAATTATATAATTATGCATTACCTTCTTCATTGTGTTTTTTAAAGATTAAGAGCCTGAAGAATACCTAATTATGTTTTTTGAAACCATTGATAGCTATTAGGAGGAAGTGACTATGCCTTCCGTAGTCACCATGAATAGATTGCTGGCAAAAGTAAGACATATATATCTTCTCCAAAGCATCCCGACTGGGTGCGTAGCCTGTGCAGGCTCTCTTTCCCTGCAGGTAAAGCAGCTGGGGTATGAAGCTGACCACTCACCCCCATCTAGTACGAAGGTTAAGGAAGTGGAACTACACCTCCACTCCCTAATATGCCTTCATGGCAAGCACAGGGACAATTTGACTTTTGACTGTGACTTTTTCTATTACCTTGATCTCCATGTGCTTGGTTTAGAAGATGCAGAATGCTGAACTTGTGTATAAACAGCGCTAGTTCATGCATTTTTGGCCATAAAACACATAAAAGTTAATGCATATAAGAGGGGCTGTATCTTGTTCATTGTCTGGTACATCTCTGAAACTGCAGAGCTTTAATTTGCTGTTGGAAATTTGCATTGAAAGTTGGGTAAATTTAATTTTTGTCTGTATTGGTCTGCTGTAACCCTGATTTGCATAGAAGTCAAATCGTGCTTTATTGATCTTAGCAAAAATGCTCGTTATAAGAATTTGTATACGACGCAATACAGAACTCAGTAAGGTGGTTTCATTAAACTTTTCTTTTTTGGAATTCTTGTTGAAATCTGGCACATTCTGTATACATTTTTTTTGTAACACAGTTTTTCTGTATTTGCAGTTCATTCCCAATCGTCCATTACGTATGGTCATGTGTTTATCATACACATTAAGCAGACATTAACTTTTTGTATCAAAAAATTAACTGGACAATTCATCATTATTTATTCATTTATGTACATTATTTCTCTACATTCATTTAATTGAAGTTAGTTTATGTGAAAGTATGAAGCCTTATATCTGTGCAAGTGGATTCTGCTGTCTTAAGAACAGGTTGTACTTTGTGCAGCATGGTTTTAGTCTTCATGAGATTTTTCAAGAATGTAACACAATGAATGTGTCTGTTCATTATTTTAAATAATTAAATGTGCAAGCAGAATGTCCATGAATAAGAATATTAAGTTTACATAATCAGTTATTGGTAACAAATTGCTTACATTGTTATTGAAGTGGGATGGCACTTGTGGTATGTCACTGTTTAAAGATGTTCCCTCTTGCAGAAAATGATACACAGGTAATTCTGAGAAGTGACTTTCATGGCAGGTGCAAGCTGGGGGACATTGATGACCCCATTGTTCC
Source organism: Coptotermes formosanus (assembly GCA_013340265.1). Classification (NCBI taxonomy): domain Eukaryota; kingdom Metazoa; phylum Arthropoda; class Insecta; order Blattodea; family Rhinotermitidae; genus Coptotermes; species Coptotermes formosanus. The sequence goes on from BLKM01004803.1 coordinate 704,075, forward strand.
TGTCTGCAAATAACCTGCAACAAGGTCATACAGCATATTCACTTTCCTTGTTTGCTCTCATAGGAAGTTTCTTAACCTTTTAAAGCCTAGCGGTAAATTTACATATGACCAGGTTTAACATTAAAAAATTCTACATGGTGCCCACATTGCGTTTATGTGTTTTGTATGGGTCTCAGAACAAACAGCAACATTCGCCTTACAAAACATTAAGAGATTGGTTTTTATAACCGAAGTGGAGAGTGTTTACAGCGCGGTACGCACTGAGTCCTTATATAAAACAGACACGTTTCATCTTTAAAGGGTTAGCGTCATCAGATATTTACATCATGCTGTGGAGTGAACAGCAATTTGTTGGTTTCATGTTTAATTCTTTGCCAACTGCCAAGGCTATTTTTCTTGATACTAATAACAGTAGGTGCATAACTTGAAACTGATAAAATTTATGTAGGAATACTGCAAAAAACACTGAAAAATTGTCCTAAGACTTCTGTCCACAGTAAATGTATTATGGAATTACTGGGTGTTGAAGCCAGGCTCACTTTTTAAGCCGTATCTGTGGTAAGCATATGCCCTGCTGTGCATTGTCACTCATAAGAATTACTGTGAAGAGGTAGTAAGCTTTTCCCAATAAAAATCATTAGAGTAACAGCTTATTAAGAAAAATATGATTCTGAAAGGTTGTTGCTTGAGAAACAATGGGCTAAAAGGGTTCAAACTGTGTTGGCTTGTATGTATTGCCATTTCTATGGAATTTATACCACAAATGTTTGTGTGGGAGAATTTGTACTTATTGGTTTTGTGTACATATTCAGTCAACCTTAACCACCTCAATTGGATAAATAAGTGAAACATATTAAATGGGAAGTACTGATAATTTGTTATGTCCACCTTATTGTACAACTGTGTTAGGGTAACTTCAAAGAATAGAAACCTCCAGAAATAACTTCCTGGCATAGTGGCTGGTCATGAAATACCATGGGTTCAATTTGTATACCTGGATGTTAACTACTTTTTTATTATGGTATATTTTCTTTTACCTGCAGTCTTTAAAATGTAAAATAGCATGAAATCAATACTGTTTAAAAATTATAAATTAAAATTTTATTTCACATTAGAATAAAATTACATATCCTCGTTACTAGTTCACTGTTAGATCTTTTAACAGGAAACATTACAAGTGAGTATTTAGGTCTTGTACAATTATCAGGCCAGAGAACAGTTTTTTGGCATTCTTTACCAAGGCAAAGAAGTTGACTGTGTGTGCATGTCATGTGTGTCCATCCGTGACCTAGAATTGGCACCTAAACAGAGTTTCTAATTCAGCACTGGGACATTTAACCAAATATTATGAGGCATTTCCAGTTTCAGCCATATTGATCCACAGTAGAGTATAGTATATCTGAGACCATAAATTCAGTTTTCCACATGTACTGTCAACTTCCACAGTTTCCAATTTTCAGCCATGTTGAACCATAATAAAGCCTAGTTTACGTAAGACAATAAATTGACCTTTCCATGTATCCAGTAAACCATTTAATAGATTTTTTTTAGATTTCATATGGGAGACTACCACTGAAGATTGACACGCAGTTGCACGTAAGGGCATAAGTGTACTATTCTGTTTAGCCTAGGATCCATCCACAGGTTTAAATTTGTTTTAGAAGGATGTCACTAAATGTTGTAGGTAATTCTGAGTTTGAGCCGTATTGACCTACCATAAAATCTACTTTAGCTAAGGCCATACATGGATAAGCAGACTGCAAGTAAGAATATCAAACTTTACGGACTGTTGTTGGTGATAACTGCAGGAACACTCACCAGACATGGAAGGTGCAGTATGAGCATGAACAAGACGGTCACTGTGCTGTCAGCCATTCCGTGATGCCTCATGGTGATCTGTGGGCTTCAGCTGAATACACTGGCCCAAGTAGAAGATTTGACTAACAAGCAGGAAGGGACATGAGGGTGGGTGGGGGAGGGAAGTCTGGGAGATATTTTATCACTTCCTGGGAGCTACAACCCACTGTTTCCCATAGCATCTTGCAGTGCTTACTTATCAAGGTTGCTGGCTGCTATGAGGAGATTGTCAGCATAATGGCAATGTGCTTGTTAGAAGCACAGCTGGAAGATAATTTGGAAGTGCATCCATATAAATACAGAATGCTTGACAGCAATCAAAATTTTATTTATCATATGTCTGTATCACTAACCCTGCATATTAAGAGTAATTTATAAAATAAAAATAAAATGATAAAGTTATTCCAGCACTAAATTCGACACCATGTGGAGTGGGGGTATAGCTCCAAGCATTCTTAACCTCAGTTCAGGGTGGGGTGAGTGCTCAGCTTTACAATCTGACTGCATAACCTTTTGTATTTCAGAATAGCAGGCTTGGTGGGCCCCAGAGCTGGTCTGAGCTCAGTGAAGAAGAGAAAATTCTTTTGTTTCTGCCAAGATTTGATACCTAAGTCCCTGTTCAGCCACCCTGTAGCGTAGCCAGTATACTGACTGAACTGTCTCAGTTCTGTATGTAACATCAGTGAATATTTGTTTATATATTTATGCATTAACATGCATTATTAAATATTGTGATGTAATATAATTATTGTGATACTAAGCAATTCATAAAATTATCTCATTCCCAATGAAAACACTGACATCAACCACATACCCGGAGTTTGAGGGGTGTGGGGTCGTGGTGGCTGGCTCTGAGAATTCCATGATGGGAATGTTTACACACCTGAAACAGGCCATAACTTGTTAATGTTCATGTACCTGTCCATGCAAAATCGCATCCCTTGTTATTCTTGTAGGCCTCTCAGTATAATGTCTTTTCAAAGAATTTGGCATGCCACATTCAAATTCTGTCCATAGCTGGAATGCATAAGCACATAGGTATGCCATTTTCATAATCCAGTTATCTGTGTTCTATCCCCAGTACGTTATGTATGTGTATGTATTTAACATATTGGTGATAGATTTTGACATGTGTGATTGATTGCATAATTTTGCAGTAGTGACAGTCTGTGAGACATGTGGTTATTTAATATTCTGGTATTGTTTGTAGTCATGTAAAGGAAAGGAGAACATTTTAGAGAAATATAAAGAATGTTGCTTCATCAGGTGTATTGTTATAAATTTGATCATTACTGTATTCATTTGTAGTAAGAGAAATTACAGAGAAGAAAGAATATTTCTATATTCTTCTACTAGCTTTTTAAGCATGCGAGTATATGCTGTATACATATGTTAAACAAAATTATAAAATAACACTTATTATTATTTTATTTCACCTACCACAGTGTCACAAAAAATTAAAGTGACATCCATAAGATGACATTATAGGCGTGATACATTTTGACAGTTTTTATTATTTAGTTCCAAAACTTTTATATTATTTATTTTGTGCCATATAAAAACTGACTGACTCACTGACTGACTGACTCACTCACTAACTAACTAACTAACTAACTAACTAACTAACTAACTAACGCCGTAAACCAGAGTCCTTGAGAAACCAATAGTTTTGCATCTGATCAAGGAATTTCCTGTGTTTTCTGGAACCCAGAGTTTCATTACTGTGTTCAGAAGAGCCCTTCACTTATTCCTTTCCTCAGCAAGATAAATTCAGTCCACGTCCCACTCTGTTTTATTGAAGATCCTTTTAATATTATCCTCCCATCTATGCCTAGGTCTTTCAAGTGACGTCTTTCCCTCGATTTTCCCGACCGAAACCCTCTATGCACCTTTCCTGTCCCCCATATGTGCCACATGCCCTGCCCATTTCATTCTTCTTGGTTTTACCACCCAAATAATATTTGATGAGAAGTACAGATCATCAGACTCCTCATTACCACATAAAAATTGAAATCTTAAATTGAAACTTGGGGTGGAAGTATAGATTGTAAGTGTGTGTCTGAAATACTGTTTGAGATGATGATGATGATGATGATGATAATATTAATAAAATAATTTGATTTTGAAGTGCCACCTTATGCATGCATTTTCCCATCTCTGGCCATCTAGGAGAATAAATCTTTGTCTCTGGACATTTTAAAACATCAGTTGGGAGGTTTAACAGTTTCATGATATTTGGATAGTTTTTCAGTTGTTCTTTAATTTTATGTTCTGTATTATTATAGCAAAAAATAGTAATATAAATGATTTGTTGCAGTTATTAGGAAAATAATACAACATCCATGAAAAACCTATACCAACTAATCATTTGTATCAAATCGTGTTTTATAAAGTTGAAATAACCTGTTAAAATCCTATGTTGCTAAAACTGATATAATTTAGGAGCCAACTTTAATGTCCAAGTCTGACTTCACTTTGGGAATGATGTTGGGTATTGTACATGTTATTTTGGTTGCTGGTAACATTGCGGAAGAGCAGTTTGTAGACACTGTCTTTGATTTCATAACATTAGCTTGTGGACCACTTTCTTTAACTAAATTTGGTCATTAAAACTTGTGAGGAGCAAGAACAATTTCTATAATTGTCATCATTTTCATGTCAGTTAATAATCAGGTAATATTTGATTTTATTATATTTTTCAGATGTTCCAGCTAGTGGGATGTATTTCATGACATACGAATTAGTTCAGAGACTCCTGACACGAAACTCAGAGACTGGTCAAATAGGATTCCTGAGCACCATATTTGCAGGAGGAAGTGCTGGTATTGCTAACTGGCTGGTTGCAATGCCTGCAGATGTGCTCAAGAGTAGACTGCAAACAGGTATGTATGTGTGAAGGTGATGTTGAAGACCTAGACAATGAATTCTTCTTTTGTAATTGCTGTTTAAATTGCTCGTTTCAGCTCCGGAGGGCACATTTCCTAATGGAATCCGTGATGTCTTCAAAGTCTTAATGAAAGAAGAAGGACCTCTGGCTCTCTACAAAGGAGTAGTTCCTGTGATGCTGCGAGCATTCCCTGCTAATGCAGCCTGTTTTATAGGCTTTGAGTTGTGCATGAAGTTCCTTAACTTTTTGGCACCAAATTATTGACCTTGCTGGAAGCCTTATAAATATAAATGCTCATTGCCTTCCTCAGTATCATTGGAATTGCACATTCTTTTAGTTGGCTGCAGTAGCTGTTCCATAGTATGTGGACCATGACAACCACAGAGGGTTTCACTATTAAGATTTGGGGTTCTCACACTGGTGTTGTTTAAGGTTTGTCTTTTGGGATGTTATGCCATGTCAATTGTTATTTAGTTACAAATCTTTTGAAGGATTGTAATGCCTTCATCTCCAGGGTCAAGCTTATTGCCTTCACATTTAGATTCGAGCTTGACACTGAAGATGAAGGTACTGTGATTTTTCGAAACATTGGTGACCATTGACATGGCGTAACATCCCAGAAGATCTGACTCTTCTGATTCACAGTAAACAGTCAAGAAACTGAAATTGTCTTGTTCACAGTGTGCTGTAATTTTACAGATTACTCCAGTATTTCTTAATGCATACATTGTACTGAGAAATTGGTATTTCATCACAATCTTTTAATTCACGTTATGTATTTCAAATATATAGTTTTATATAATGAAAGTTGCATTATATAAATTGTAACATCTGGGGCTGCAGAACAAAAATTATCAGTATCATTTAATGTATATAATGTCTGCATTTTTGTTTAATGAGGTTTTATATGCAGTGTCAGTTTTCAAACACTCAGTGACATTAAGACAGTAACCTTGTTTTAGAAATGTGGTATAGTGCTGATTTTTTCTGGTTGCCTAATTCTTGGTTGCTGTGCACACATCTGTCATGAATTATTCCTGTGAATCCTTCTGGAACATATACACAACTGCAAGATATTTCTTTTACATTCAAGTGAGCCTACGAACACTTCATTACTTCATTGGGTAAGGTCTTCCATATGTACCAAGGTACATGCCTAGCTTGGCGTGTGGACAAAAGAAGATTTCTCACCCATGCTGGTAATCTGTCATTAGTTCAAGTTTGTATTTTGTTCTGTTAACACAGCATGGTCTTCTAGCAAGAGGTTTGTGAATTGTTTGAAATGTTTATGTTTTGGTCATCTTATAGCAACCATGTAAGATAGGCTGATGTTTTCTCTTTGTTTATGAGAGGGAATTTTTCAAATTCCATGTTAACATACTACAGAAAACTTCAGGTGAAACAGTAAATGTATGTATGCATGTATGCATGCATGTATGTATGTATGTATGTATGTATGTCATACTTCCTCCATTACAATTTTCTCTATAAATGTATCCAAGCAAGTTAGTTATACTGGGCCGAATTACCAGGAAAACTGTACCCTGTGGTGTTTGTTAACTGACTGAGGTTTGTTTCGATTTATCCTCATAGGAGGTCCCATGGTATTCATGTAAAATTCACCAACACTGCTTCTACCCAATCCTTTCTGATTCACCATTTATAATGTTTTGTCATATGCCTTAGCAAATGTAGAATGTGAAACTGTGGGAAGGAATTTCTGACTGCATTGTACAGAATATTGTGTGCTTGATATTAGATACCAGAGCTGTTGTTATTTTTAATAATCCTGTTGCTTTTTTTCATATTAACTGGATGTTCAGGGTATTTGCTTATTTGCAGAAATGTCAAAACAGCATCTGTTACTTTGCATCCTGTTTTCCTTTATGCATTATTGTTTAAAGCTTTCTTTTAAATACTGTGAGAAGGCAGTATTTTTCACTCCAAAGTTGTATGTCACAGATATAAAGACATTTGAAACGTGTTAAACTCTATTTGTATTACGAAATAATTGCCAGGGTATACAGATGCCAAATTCATTGTCATGCCTAAGTGTTTTCATGATGGGTGTAGCACGGTAGTTTGAAGATGTTTCAAAGGTGTGTTTAGTCCTGCTGTTTTGTTAGGCTGTAACTTGGCATAAGCAAAATGAATATTGCACTGTGTGGAAATTTCTCAGGAAACGAGTCTCTGCACAAAGCTTGAATTAAATTATGAATAGTCTTGAAGATGTGTGATTTGTGATATATTTTTTAAATGAAAATATGTAAAAATAAAAATGAAACATATTTTATAAAAGTCTTTTTATAAATGTGTAAATATGGTTTTTGACCTGCTGTGCTTTTCAAGCCACTTTGAAATGGCACAGTAACAAACATATCATAGATAAGGCACACAGCATGGATTTAACATTGTTCTGAACTGACCCTTTTAGTTTGTAAAACATTTAGTGTTTCAAAAGGTTTAAGCTGCATTATGCCAGACTGCTGGCATTTCTTTCTTTAGTAACTGACAAAATAAACTCCCAGCTAACAGAACCTGAGATGTTCATGTTGTGTTCATGGTACTAAAGCCAGGGGTGTGTTTGTAATATTTTGTTGCATGTTTCATTCAGACACATAAGAAACATATAAGGCAGTATGTTTATAAGAAGGTTCAGGATTCGAGTACAGCAGTATGTTTCAGTCATATTTCACTATGAAATCTGTCGGTAATTCATACACAGAGTTAAATTCTAAGAATAAGGTTTAGAATAATTAACTAATTCCTGTATTTGTTTTCTTTAATTAATGATGCTTTTCAGGACTGCAAGTTCCCCTCATTTTACAGTATTTGTGTCCATAACCATACATATGTTCTTCAGCAGTGGTGCACAGACTTTCTGGCAAAGTGTACAAGATCTGACGAAACATGAGGCACACTTACAGTTTCAAAGTTATTGTTGGTCAGCAGTAACTGTTGGGAGGTAGAAGGAGTATGTAACAATATACTGTGTGTAGTAGTAGTAGTAGTAGTAGTAGTAGTAGTAGTAGTAGTAGTAGTAGTAGTAGTAGTAGTAGTAGTAGTAGTAGTAGTTTATTTACTTATATTATTTTGTGCCTACTCATTATGTCATAATATAAAACAGTAGTATGACAAAACCATTTAACATCAGTGATGGACAGACAAATGATACCCACCTAATAGATGAAATGGTATAATAACAGGACTGTACTTGTGCCTGTGTTCAGATTTTAATTCTGATTATTCAGGAAATGAATACATAGTTGTATTTATTTTATTACGGGAGCCGTGTGGGAACCTCATTATCTTCAATTGCAGTAGTCTTCAAGATTGCAATTAATAGAAAGTAATTTGGTAGGAGGTACTGGTATAAATTATTGGAATCAATTCTTTGTGTCCTGCACAGAATTTCAGGTCTGTTGATTTAATGTCACCCAGGTGGAGGGACACAATATGTGATGAGTTTGGTACAGTAGTATGAAATATGTATTACAGTTTGAAACCAGCTGTGAAAGCGGCTACTGGTTTGAAACACTTTATTGTAAATGTTATTATGTTTCTACTGCCTGTATTCTGAGTTTCTTCTGATGTACAAAGTAGCTTGTTTGCAGGCTTGTTTTAGAATGTATCAGGTTTTACCTGTCAGTCATCGTCTCAGTATTTTTTGTATTTGTCTGTGAGTCCCTTATTTGTACATCAGACCCGAACAGTAAGCATATTACCATATCTTTTTCCAGTTGGCCCCTGACGTCAGACTTGAGGTGTAGGCTGTGAACAGGGAAATTCTGGTTTAATACTATGATTAACACTACTTTTGTATAATATTTGTAATTATTTTACAGCTTCCGTTTGTAAGAATTCAGAAATGAAGCTCTGCTCATCCTTCATACTGTTTTAAGTTATTTGGAGAAGGACTATTGAATTTATTACATTAGCAGCTGATTGCTTTCAAACTATATTCACAACAACGTAATTTTCTGAACTGTGCATGAAATATGAAAGCATAAAAAACAAAACACTTCACATCCATAAGGATGTTCTGAAAAAGAATCTGAGTTTTTTAGTTTTTCCCCCGGACAATTACAAGAAAATGGAAATAGTTATGTTGGTGTACAAGTATTATTTAAATGTAAATGAGACTTACAACAGAAGATTGTTTATTTTTACTGTTGTGCAGGAAGACCAAACTGCCCAAAATACTTCAAATGTTGAGTCAGAAATGTGATGTGTTTTATGTTTATGTAAATATATGCAATTGCTTGACATTAAACTACTGCTGCTTAAGTTTGTATTTGCACTAGTAAGTCTAATTATCTAAAAGTTTCCAAATGACTGAACATATTTTGTTACTACAGTTTTTGTACTCTGTTAGTAGGTATTAGAATGAGAATGATCTTTTTTTGAAACACATACACTTGAAATGTAAAAATAGTTCACGGTAACAGTGAATTTGCATGAACTGACTGCAACAAAATTCAGCACACCCCTGACTTACAGCTTTTATTAAAAGCTGCAAATTTGTGGTTCTTGGTACATTAACAACAGGGTACTACAGATTGTAAACTATATGTATTGCCTAAGTGTAATGTAAAGAATCTGCTACTTCCAAATGCAAGAACTCATTGACAGTGTCCAGAATAATAGAAACTTTGTCTTAGCAGTACTTTATGATGATGTATAAGGTATAACCCAGTTGCAGTTCAGTGTATAAAATATTAGTATTTAGGTCACAATAAGGATCGATTATTTTAAATGGAGTCTGTAGTGGCTTTCCATCTGCACAGGTGGACATTCAAAAATATGAAACTGCATGTATCCTGAGCACCAACTGCCATATTTTCAAATGTGATGGGAGGCTCTGAGTAGAGTGTATGCACAGAAAGAAGTTAGGTATTGCTGGGATGTAAGTCATCCATTCACACTGCTCAATGATACCCAAGTCATGATTTGTACAGTTTTAAGTTTTTAATAGACTGATAGTTATTTATGTGTTCTGTCCTCTTTTGTGCTTAGTGTTAACCCAATATTATGAGGAAATCTGTAGTATAATACACCTCAGTGTGTCTGATTATTTAACACATTTATTTTCATTGTAGCAAAGAGTAGTTAAAAAATTTGATTATAAGGGACTCATGCTATCACATTTCATTCATTTTAAGGTCCTTGGATTAAATCTCAGATCATATGATCATCTGCATTGATATATTTCTTAGTGTCTGTTCAGGCCCATGGGGTATCCCTGATGTGTGGCTTCATAGCTATCCTATGAACAAATGTTTCTCTAAATCTTGTAGAAAAGTTCCATCATGTCATGGAAATTCCTGTACCAGCTTTTGTCATAAGTGTTCTGAGTTTTTGTGTGCTTTGCCTCTCATCTTTGAGGTTTTTATAATTCAGAGACTTGTTCGTCATTAATTTGTTCATTCTTGAAGTAAGTGACTTTAAATTAATACTATTATGACGCAATGCAAAAGCTAAAATTTCATACTCTTTCAGGATATTGCCATGTGGCCCATCTGAATGAGATCGAGCCCTGTCTTTGGTAATACAATAACCAAATTGTTGAATTGCAGTATAAGTTAAATTTTTCACAAAACTTACTTGACTAATCTTGTACGTGTACCTTGAAAGGTCAGTATAGTTAATGCTAGTATGTAAACAGATAGAAATAAATTGTAACAAACACATGGGAGAACTGTGAAATATTTCTATATACACTATTTAACCCTTTTGATACATATTTAAATGACTAAAACTTGTTTTCTCATGCCCAGTTACAATTCCTTCAATTCTTTTTCCTGATTTTATTCCAACAAGAGTTTTGTCTGGAAGAGGGAATGATGTAGTAATATATTGTTCACATTTTTCTGCTAGATAAGTGTGTTATGAAAATAATTGATGTCTCATTTATCGAAATGTTAAAAGAAGAATTTTTCATCTAATGATTCAGGTTAGTTGATGTGGAAGTTACCTTCTAAACTCAACTGCAATTCTGTATGTCAGCAAAAGGGTTAAATTGGAAATAGAAGAGACAGGATTTTTTTTATCAAGGATAGTGTTAAATCTGGACATCATGCACACTGGCTTCTGCAGGGAACATTTACAAAGCGTATGCATGTAGAATGGATAAAAGCATTATTTTTGTTACAGTTACCTCATATGAAGTTTGTACTTTACGTTTGTAAGAGTTTATTTCCAAGTGCCAGTACTGGGCAGTTTCTGTGTAAAATACAGTTTAAAACTTTGTTCCATAGTATATGAAACACTACAAATAAAGTTACATATTAATATCTTATACCACTTACCCCATTGCTGTAACGTGGTTATCATTTTATTGTGTTATAAAAATTTTCATATTTGACACTGGGTATGACATGACCAGTGATGTCTGTCCTGCCAAAATCTGCTCAGGCGGTTAATGTATTATTGTGATACAGTGTGGTTCCCACAGTGTGAATAGTTACCATGTAAAGTGTGTTTGTTGAATTTGCTTCTGTGGAAACCATACAAAAGTGAGTGAATATACTGAATATATTTGGTTTCCATTTTGGTATTGTGTGTTGTAAATTTATTCAAAACGGTGATTAAATTACTCGTGGGGAGTGATTTTATGAAACACACACACACACATACACACACTTCTTACAATCTGATCTGACAAAAATGTAAAAAGTCATTCTGGAATAAGTATAGAAAATTAAATAATGAAACAGTAAATTTGTTTTAAGGGCAGTCCTTGTTTGAATGCATGTATGAGCATTATTCATTTTCAAGTAGTGTTGAGTGGTTCAGGAGCCTCCCTATGGGTTTTTATAGGGCTGAAATGTAAGAACTGAAAAAAAAGTTAGCTCTTTATTCTAATTTTGCCTGTGTGCACTCAAGTCTGAGGGTAAGACAGAATTTGTATGAATGCAATTAGAGACATAATTGTGTTGTACCATCTGTTACTCAGGTTGAAAAACTACCAGTGCTTGATTTTTCAGAGGTAGGTCCTAGCATTTATGTGGCTCATGCAGTTTTTTTTTACTCAGATGACAACATACGAGTTAATTTATTCAAGCAGCGGTGGTGAAACAAAGGTATGTAAATGACAGTAACCAACTAATTAAAGGTAAAGTTGTCTCCACACTTAATGAAATATTGTGCCACGATTTCATGTGGGGAAGTGTATAGTTGTCACGACTGGATCTGTTTGGTATGAAATGTGTCGTCTGTTACATATTAGAAAAGAAGTGCACACATGAGTCCTGCAGGACTTCGGCCACTTAGGTGGTTAAGAACGTGTTGAAGTAGAAGCTTTGTGGATCATATTTTTGTATGAACTGTTGTAGCTCAATTAGCATAGTGACAGATTATGTGTTTGATTATAAGAACTGTGTCTGTATAGCACACTCACTGTACAGACAGGGTAATGGCTGGATGGCCAAGGCTTACCTACAAGAGGTGAGGTGTCCTTGTTGATTCTTAAATAACTGAAGAATTCATCAGGTTATAATTTAAATTTGTGTAATAAATTGCTGTGTGACAGTTATCCTGTCCTCAACAGCCACTACTTTGACTATTTAACCCTTTAAAGATGGTGTACGTCTGTTTTTTATAAGGACTCAGTGCTTACCGCCCTGTAAACACTCCCCACCTCGGTTATAAAAACCAATTAGTTAATGATGTCTAAGGTAAACGTTGCTATTTGTTCTGAGACCCACACAAAACACATAAACGCAATGTGGGCACCACGTAGAATTTTTTAATGCTAAACCTGGTCATATGTAAAGTTACCGCTAGGCTTTAAAAGGTTAAATCACTTTTCCTGTTTCATCTTCTGTTTGCCTTCTGTAGCAGGACCACTGTTAAAGTGTACTATGTTGTAAGGACATGTGCCAGGTGCAAGACAGAAAGGAAAATGACGTTGAAGTCACTGTATGCCGTCTTACCTCCAGACTTTACGAGTGTGCAGGAAAAGTGATGTAGAAGAAGGAACATGTGGGTCCCTCTTGTGGGATCAGGTTCAGGTGTTGGATGTTACTGAAAAGGCGTAAACTATGTGTGTGTGTCTATTGATTGTGGCCTTGACTACTCACGAATTTATAGTATAGGTGTACATTTAATGATCATGCTGAACATTTATTATTATGACAGAACCTTACTGTAGGTACATTTTTTTCTTGAATTGTTGGCTCAGTACAGATAGTTTTATCTGCTGTTGTCTACTAATCATATTCATCAGCAAGGAACTCAGAACTAGCAGAGGTTCACTTGCATTGGTTTGTTATTAACATTTTACAAATGTCCTTTGTTATTTGATACAGTGAGTCAATACAGATGTTCCTAGCAATATTCAGCAAGTGGTGAAATGAATATATTTCAAATTTACTTAGCTTCATCTGCTTCTTAAGTAACTGTTTACCAGATTTGATGTTTACATTTTTCAAAATCTACATCTGTATTCACAGAATTTTCCCAATTGTTGTGGACTTCTTTGATATACGTATATATGTAGTAATTTTTTGTAAGCAATTGTGGGTTTATCATCATTTCAATGAATACCAAGTACATTAAATTGCTACAAGACTGCATGTATTGTTTAATAAAATGGTTGTGCTTTGCTGGAAATTGAGGTTTAAAAAGTTGAACAATGTACAGCAAAATGCCTCAAAAAGGATTTTGTAGCAGTTTGATGTGCAGACATGCTAAACCATAACTCAAAGCCATGTCTTTGCCATTTACCTGTGCATAAGATAGGCTTTGGAATAAAGAGTGTTCCAAATATATTATTATTGAACGATCACTGAAATATATTTCATTCTGTACAATGCTTTGGCCACTGCTTTTTTATCCACTGTTTTGCCAGCTTGTTTTTCTGTAACATTTTATTCAAAAGTAATTTTACAAAGCACTGTCATGATGTTTCACGTTAGCTGTGTATACTGTTAGGCCTATTGGGATGTTGGTAGTAGAGGTCAACATGTATATTGAATTGTCTTATCCATATGACCAACAGCTTACATGTGCCGTGAAAGTGTGAATGTAACCAACAAACGAAATGTAAATATTCCAGCTGAAAAAAAAAACCTATATGATCGTGAAGTTCTGTTGATAAAATCTAATGGAAAGAGAGAATAATGAGATAACATATGGAACATCTGAGTAACTGTTCTGTCAGTAATCAGAGTACATGTGTCGGGATTTCTTGCAGGTAAATTCACAGCTGGTATTTGTAGTACTGTACTGTGGCCTGCAAAAATGTTTTTAATTGATTCACTTTTTCCATTAATCTGTAGCATCAACAAAGTGACCTTATGCGGTTTTTCTATAGGGGGGGGTGGGTGCATTCACTGCATTTCAAGCTTTGCAAATGATGGTTTGGGAGTTTGGTAGAGTTGACACCAGAGATTAGTGAGGTGAGTAAGCAAAGTAATATATGCTAGTAGAATTGTGATCATAATCATTTGGCAAAAAGGTATTTTTTGCCATGCATTTGTTATATTTTGAACTTATTCTATATAAAATTCATATTTGATATCTGAATTATTACTATTTCTTTTGTAGGTATATTTTTATCCCATGTTCTGAACAGTTTGTCAGAAGTCATCTTGGAAGATCGAAGTAGTGACCATGGGTCAGAGGTAGTGACTATATGATCATCCTTGTCATAATTATTATACAAATATTAAAGGCATTATTGAGGTGAAGCTTAAGTAGAACCTACATATTATTGTAATGTTTATTTAGAAGAAATATTTGTGCTTGGTAAAATTGGGACTTTGCTGTTATTTTCTGAACAGTCATTGGGCTGTCAGTTGTTAGCAATTGCAGTGGTACAAATTAGTGAAAGGTGTTAAATTTCTTAGCAAGTGCCAAGTGATGGTTCACATAGTTGCAAATAATCAGTAATGTTTTGGGATTGTGCTGTTCTAGTTTATTAACAAAACAGGCTGTAGAGACTGAAATATATTTGAAAGTGTGTTAGTAATGCTGTAAGAAATCAAGGGTTGTTATAATACTGACCATTTATACACTACTGATGAGAAGTGGTTGGTGTCAATATTTTTATTGCTCAGCTATTATTTTATTGTATGTGTGTACAAAGGTTTTAATTGAAAGTGGTTGATAGTGACACATTCTGAATAGAGGAGAAAACTGTGAAATTCATTAAGTCAGATCAGTTGATCAGTTGTGTATACATTTATGTTAAGAAAAAATATAACTTTTATTTATGTGGATAGAAGTTCCGAATAAGTAGTTTCTGTACCTCAGATTATGTATGCAACATTATATTTCATTGTTATCCCCCCTCCCCCCATTCCTATATTCATGTATTGTTGACAGTTCTACTTCCATCATATTCTGGCACAAGATGTATAATGGGCAGACTCCAAGCACTGGAGGAAAAGCTGGGTATTATAATGTAGCATCCACATGCCATAAGTACAATTACTGTGTACATATCTTATTGTGTGTGACCTGTGTAAAATTTTGGATGGTGTGAGGACTAGGTTTTACCCATTCCTGTTTTGACATGCGATCTAATTCAGACTTACAGTGAAGGAACTCAGCTGCTAATAACCTGTAATTTGTTGCGTACTGTAAATTTTGCAAGAAATTGAAAATGACTTCCGTGTTGCAGGTGATAATATTTCCATAGACGATATACAACAAAGCTCATCTTCCGCATTGCCCGTAGCAAATGGCCAATCAGACCGTGATATTGTACATCTTGTGATTAATATTACGTCAGTAATTACTGCAAATCTGGAGTGGACAAGCAATAAAATAAATGGTGAGACTATTGTGCAATTGCAGTTTCTATTGAAAAACAGCATGCTGGAATCTTCATGTAAAAGCAAAGATTCCAAAAAGAAAGGTACCTCTTTATTTATATATATATATATTATATATATATATTGGGAGCTCATTTTCCAATTAAATACATCAACACAAGTGCTGTTGTTGAAATTCGTTTTGCCAAAGTGTAGTGTAAATTTATGTGCTTTAAACCATTTGTTGAAATTACCGAAGCTGTCATTTATGCAATGCAAGATTTAAGATTCTCACAGTGTTGTTTCTGAAGACTGCAGTGTGATGTACTGCAATCCTTTGAAATGCAGGTCACTACTCATCCTGTGACACAGTATCACATCCCAGAAGACTATAATAATAATAATAATAATAATAATAATAATAATAATAATAATAATAATAATAATAATAATAATAATAATAATAATCTATGAAATTTAAAGAACTGTCCACTTTTAGGTGTTAGATAAAAATATTAGTATCATGTGGAAAGAGGTTAAGTTTCAATTGAGAGTTTGTGGTTAGGATCAGAACAGAGTGGAATTTATTTACATTCCAGAGATCCATTGATGTGCTGTGCCAAAGAGTGTAGTACATGTCATAATACAAATGCAGTTTGTTTGGTATTTAAACTAGGTAACTACTGAACATGGTTATACATATAAATGTATAGTTGTTCAGCTTATTTACAGGTGCCATGTAACGTGACACAATAGAACTATATAAGCTATTTCGTATACACAACAGCAGTACTAAAGCTTAACATGCATATAATTGCATAATTACACTGACTTATTACAAACACCATTAATAGTAAACATACAATATTTAAATAAGCCACTGTTATGTGATACACCTAGAAATATTCTACATATGTCATAAAGCTTAAGCTTTTCAGTTGAGGTAAATTATTCACAGAATAGGAGTTAGATATTCTTTTAATGCTGGCTTTATTATTTTTACACATTTATATGTGCATAATTTGAACTTGTAATTGTAAATGGAAGATTACAGGGTAACTTGATACCTGTATAATAGACTCCTTTTTTACATTTAATGGAGGTTAGAATTTGGCATATGAAGATCATATTTACATTTTGTGTTTTAATTGCATAGGTGTGAATTTCTGTGACATTTTTCCAAGTTTTCCACAACAAATGGTAGTAAGTGGGGTACGAATTCACTCGCATGTGGAAGTACATTATCCTGCCTAAATACTTTCGCAAATGAGACTCTTTTTTTAACATATGCTGTTCTAATGTTATGCCTAGAGAAGTGCAGAGGACTGAGTGTTGAGCCATAGGGACTCATGTTGTATAATTCCCCACTTCAGCATGTGCTATGTATGAATGTTGTGAATTTACTTCTGTGTTTTGCTTTGAGTTGTGGAGATGTCATTTAAACCATTGCCCAGTCATAACTTAAATGGCATAAAAACACTTAGTTTTGGTAGGAGTAATTCATGCTTTACATAAATTGCATGATATTCCAGGAATATGCATTCATTATTAAGACCACATAAAATTTGTTCTGTAACGCTGAAAAGGAGTTTTTCCATTGAGAGACATTTTCTGAATCTACATTGTTCATCTGTAAGGATGTTATTTAAGTGTACAAAGTTAGTCTAGCACCTGTATATAACTTCCTAAAGATTAGAGTTACTAATGAAATTGTCCTGTAGGTGGATGGCATGCTTTTTACCCTTTTTATACAGAGGTTTCACATGTTAATATTTGAGTTGTTTTGGGAAATTTCCACTGCCACTGAATGATTACATATTTAACCAACTGGGGCACTAATGTGCAACTGTTGAGTAGTACATATGGCATCATAACCACACAAATGTTTTGATTTGACAGAATTTATTGTATTTTTAACCTAATTTACTGTTGGTGGGCATCATATTTGCATTTGGGAAGGTTCTGGGGTTAGCTTAGCTAGTTAATTGATGACATGTGCTGTTGTTGCATTTCTCCTAGTACTGTGCATTCTGAGTACTAACGGTAGGAAGTCCAGTATGAATGTACTATCAATTTAGGATTCATTGTATTACCGTTTATTTTAATTGATGTTATCATGTGTGGAATACTTGCTCATTTCCTTTTTCACAAACTTCCATACTTTTTCATTACCGACACTATCATCGGCTTTTAATTCATTTGCTTGGACTCTATAATGAGTGGAGTTAATATCTGGTAGTATTTCCTGCAGTAAGTTTAAATTGCTTGGTTATTACTACAGGTCTTAATTGTGACAAACACAATATATTAAATACGTGCCACACTAGTTAGAATTAAATTTTTGTTCCGCCAGAATGCGAAGATGGATGTTGGTAATAAAAGGTGCATACATTGAGACATTCTGCCGAAATTTTGGACCCCGTGATAGGCACGAACGTTACATCTTTTATCTGTGATGATAATAGGTGCTTACAGATAGCGCTCGGATTCTTATTATTTTTGAAACAGGGCTTTCCATTGGTGAACTTGATAGCAGCCGTAAGTAAGACATTGGTCGTGATTGGCTCCTTGGTTTCGTAGACAGGAACTATAAAAAGGTAGAGTTTGAAAATGATGGTGCCTATTTGTCGTTGAAAGTCATCGTGTTTACTTGTGACTGGGTTGTTACTGGAAAGATTTTGTGTCCGGTGTGTTACGTTTGGTGGTAATTGTGAACAGATGGAGCCATTCTATTCCTTGGTGTTTGCATTCGGGTTGAACTCTGTGTTAGAAGGACGTCCCTTCGACATCGTTGGAAAACTTCCGGAAGAGGTGGCCATTATGATTCTAAGGTAAGAAAACAGTTTATTTTTAGTAGTGGATGTGACTGTTTAATACGTAAACAGAACTTACATTATAGCAATGCAAGGGATGCCAGGAAAAGAAAGGTGTTTTATATCAGCTTTATATGTGGCCCATGGGGTGAGAACAGCTTGCTTTAATGGGCCGAACTGAGTATGTACCCATTGTACGTGAGGACGGAAACATCCAGTCTCCGAAACGTTATGTACTCTTTTTATATTCCTGAAATACCGTACGATGGATGAAGTGCGAAAGCTAAGTAGTGCGTAAGGAGAAGTTTTATGTTGTTTTTTACGTACATACCCGTTTTTCTATATGTACATTGCTTCGTGTGACATTGTTTGTTAAAGAGTAACTTTGATTCATAAAGATAATCCTAATGCAGTCGCTGCAAGAATCAACTGAACTGAACTGAGAGACGTGGGATGTCCGTAGCACTTCAGGAGGTTTCGAGAAATTAAGGTTATTTCATTGCATACGTAATTTCCGTAAATGGAAATTACAGGCCGATATCTTTTCGTCGAAATTACAGAAAGTTATAAGCAGATTACTGCCTCCTTTTTGTGGCATTTAATTCTTCGTTCTTCTGAATACATTTCGTCACATTTGCCCATGTTAAAGGCGCAACTCGGTTAGAGTGACGTTTGGATTCATTTTGAGCGTTAAATTGACGGATTTTGCGTGGACTTGGTGTTGTTTTAATTGGTAAAATCCCCCAAATGGTTATGTTTACAGCCTTTACTTAACTGTGATTTTTACAGAATGTTGCATGTGTTTCATTTAGTGCGAGCAATGAAGAATAATTTCCTGCTTATCGGTGAACTCTCATACCAACTAGGTAAGATTTATATCTGTAAATGGAACGAATTTATAATCGTTAGTTTCGTAGTTGCTATGCCGTGTAGAATATGCCTTTATATGCTGCAACTTCTGTTTCAGAAAACCAAGCAATGTGATGAAATAGACAACTGTACATACTGCATGTCTTTGTATGAAATGATATAAATGGAAATTATTAGTCCAGAGCTAGTAGCGCAATTAAAATCTCAAAATGGTAAGCAAAATGTTTTTGCAACTTGTTTGATGTCTTATGATTAGGTTAAGTATCAACTGATAGTTTCAGGGGTACTCAGGCACTTTCATACCATCTTTTCACATAACCCTTTCCTGTCTGCTTTTGAAACTCAAACTGTAAAATCACACATGTATGAAAAGTGCCTTGTTTGTGTTTGGTTCTAGTCCCTGGTTTACTATACTCATGTGTATTTTGATTCTAACTTCCTGTTGTGATTCTGGGAGATATTTGTAAATGCATGAGCTGGTGGATGATTTCATCATGGTGTATTTTACTGTACAGAAGCCATGTGCACTGAATTTCTTCTACATTTTCCATAAATGATGATTTTTTTGGGTTTTTATTGGTGTTAATATTTCATCTTTAAGCATGATTTTTGCCAGACCCATACTAAGTAAGATTTAGACAAAAACTGTGTGAGAAAGAAATTCCATATCGTGTGAAGAAAAATGCCTAAAATAGGCCATCTGTGTTGATGCACATAATCACAAATCATTTATTTGTCCATCATTCACCTTGTCTTTAGTGTGACCGTAATTCTAGTGTAAACACTGCATATGGTTTCATTAAAAAGCAGCATAATCTTAATAATTTCAAAAAGTGTCTCTTTGAAGAGAACATGCCTTACTTAATCCCACATTCAACACTACAAAACTCTTATTGGAAACCCAGAAACATAATGTACATGAACCGTCCTGTGTAGACTAGTGTGTGTGGTTCTATAGTACACTCATTACAGGGTTATCCCATAAGCTTCTTTTGCCAATTTTCTGCCACAATTAATTGGTGTTCAAAATTTTGTTTGCAGGATGTTAGACTCCAGGTCTTTGCTGTCTGCAGCCATGGTCAGCAAGAAGTGGCTGAAGTTGTGCCATGCAGATAACACTCTTCAAACAAGAATCAGGCAGCAGATATGGCAAGAAAGAAAGGAATGCTTGGATCCATTTGTTATTACCATTGAGAGAAACTGTCAGAAGAACTGTAGGGCATTAGCAACCTTGAACGGATGCCACAGAACTACTGTCTTAGCTGTATCAAGTAAGTTTAAACTAATTAGCACTCTGTATTTAAAATATAATGTACATTTTGATGTTTGCAGTAGGTCCAGGTAGTTATGCAGTAGTAACATTTGTTTAACCTTTAAATGACCAGTGTCTGCACATGTGAACGCATGTAAAAACTACACCTAGGATTTCAATATGTCTATCTAGGCAAGAAGGAAATTTACTGCATTTTTAAGACATGGTGCATAATCTCTGTTTCATTTTCCACAAAATTCCATTTGTGTCATATTTGTATCTTTTTCTGTTCAAATAATACCTTTCTCATAATCTATGCCCACAAAATTTAAATACCAACCCCATTGTTTGAAGGTTAAATCTACATGCACAGTCCAACAGCAGGCTATAGTGGACATCGCAATGAAATCTGAGTCCTGTAAAAGGCAGGTAATATGTTGACTACACAAGTGACTTACTCAAACAGTACATGCCCCATGGGGTTAGAATAAATTTATGCAAACTTATAAGGGGCAACAGTATTGTCCATGGGTCTCATGAAATCCTTAAATTGTACATGAAATTGGGATTACACTGTATGAAATAAAAATGTAATTTAATGGTTTCCACACAAAGCGTTACACCAAGTCTGTCTCATTACGTTGTGCTTTGTCGCTTATTATTTCATGTACTCTAAACATTTGCAAGATAGTAATATGTTGCAAAACATCAAATACATATTTTATGACAGGAACAGGTACACTGTAGATGCAGGATTTTTTTTAAACTCTTGACAAAATCTTTTTTTCATGACACACACACACTGAAAAAGTATAGCAAATGAACTGTCATTGTTCAACTCAATATATTTGACAAATTTTCTTACACTTGGGGGCAGTATATCTGTGTCTTCATATGTATACTCTGTAAAAAAAAATGAATGGTGTAATATGAACAGTGCACTAAGCAAATGGCTAATTATTGTATATATTATTACAGTTAATTGAATACAGTTAAGCACTTTCAGAACCACACACTAGCATTCCAAATGTGGTCACAAATGAATGTGTCAAGTTACTTTAATTTGTAATCTAGTTATAAAGAAACAATTGCATTTTTATATCTCTGGATCATAATCTCTTTTCAGTTTTATTTATTCAAGTGGCTTATTTACATGTACGATATTTGCTTTCAGATTTTGTCCGTCAAAGACCTACTAAGACTGAGCTGCCGGTAATCCAACGCTTCACAGTTCCATCTGCAAGACAGGCTCAGAGAGTCCCAATGAAGAGGAAACTTCCGAAGACATCAGGAAGAAACAGCTATGCATCCAAAGCAAAGCTAATAAGGTTGTGAGATGCTTCTCTACTTCTTGGTTTTGAGAAAGGTATAATATAAATCTTACTTAAGTTCTAACTACTGAATGGATTGGTGTAGTGTTAATACCCCAGGAGATGATAAAGGTAAAGTTCTCCCTGTCCATGCCATGAAGGCATATAAGGGGAGATAAGGTATAGTTCCACTCATTATAACCTCAGTGCTGGATGGAAGTTGAGTGGTTAACTTCATGTTCCGGCTGCTTTATCCTCGGGGAAGAAACCCTGGTACCCACCGATGAGACTGGGTGGGCATCAGAGCCATTCTGGACATTTTGGAGGAGAGAAAAATCTCTTGCCCCTACTGGGATTTAAACCTCGGATCGTCCAGCCCCTAGCCTAGTCACTGTACCTACTACTCTACTCCAGCTTCTCTCTAGGAGCTGCCTCTTAGAAATATTGTGTTCGTGGTTTACCTCAGTTTTTCCAGGCAGATTTCAGGATGGCTTTGCTTTTGCCACAACCACTTTCTTCAAAATTCTCACCAGTTCATTATTTGTCTGTTGTCCAAACATTCAATGTTTACAGTCTGAGTTAGTGATAGCATCTTAGAAGAAACCACAAGAGAATTTCCAACTTTACTTTGTTGATGTCCCTGCATTAGACACTGCCGCAATCCCTTTCTGACTGGAGGACTGGAACCCTGATAGTACATTACATTTGCTAGAGCTGGGAGGGATGTGGGTTGGGTGAAGGGTAGCTAATGTGGCTTCTCTTTAAAACCTGAGCAGACTCTTCCCTCACAAAGCACAAAAAACATGTTTGTAAAATACACAAAAGGTGATACATGAAACTTGTAGTGTGGAAGCTAGAAAACTTGCTTCAGATTCCACCACACTTGAATCTTTTGGTGCAAAGGCTACTGATCTTTTCCACATGTAATAAAATTAACAATTTCATATGTAGAAAACCAAGTACTGTGGGTGGCAGAACTGGTTGTGAATGGAAAGTTATGGATATTTGAAATTTGCAGCTGGCAAAACCACAGTTGCTACGGGAACACTGCACTTGATTTTGGGCAGGCCAATGAAACAAAAGCATTTTTGATATAAAACTATTGCTGTTTAGTAGGTTGTATCACTGTATAAAATAGGTACAGTCATATACTGTAGTGACATTTACACAGAACCTACATTGCGCTGTTTAGAATGAAGAGTATATTATTTTTGTCTTGCATATCAAGTTTCTTCAAATATTTATAAATTACTTCACTTAATAGATTCTACAATTGCAAACTTCATGGCAGTGATATTTGAACAGTCAGTGTCTCATATTTTCATTGTTAGAGACTGGTGTTTTACACTTTGCCATTATTGCAGGAAGGATTATTAAAACAACTTAGCATTTCGAGCAGGTTGTACAAGTGTGTGCCACAAACTAAAGAGAGGTTAGTATACATTAAGTCAGACCCTCTATATATGCCATGTTTTATTAAAGGTAGTTGTACCACAATTAATGGACTTTTCATGACAACTTCCAAATTGATACAGAAACACATTACATTAAGTAGTTAATTTTCCTATATTGTTGGGTCCAGGAATAATATGGTAGATACGAATATTGTGTGACTATGGCTACCTTTACTGGTGCAAAAACTTCAGTGTCAAAAGAATTTCCTGCAAGTGGTATTGCCCCTGGGCTTTTTGAGACTATAGACTTAATAATAAATTATATTTAAAATAGTTTGTGTTGCTTTGACATATTTCACATTGTTCGTGTTTTGTCTCCTTAACACACATTTTGCCACTTTTTTTTATTTATTGTGTCTTTAGTGTAAGGCAATTCTGCATGTGGGAATTTAATTATAGCTTTTCATATTTCTGTTAAGAATTTTGTATTTTTTGACACTAATGCCTGAATTACTTTTTTCAGATGCTGGAAGAAGCTGCCTGTGAATATGAAGTGTGTACATATTTGTGCACATGCTTGAAAAAAGAGTGTGATATGTGTAAATACCTGTTAACATGTACTGCCTATGTACTTGAACAAGATGACTTTCATTAAAATGATAATGTGAGTTAAGTTATTGTTTCTTATTTATTTACATTTTAGGAGAGGTGATGGTAGGTTTATGCATGAGGCATTTTTCATGGTGGTGCTGTTGTTGGTTGCCAGAGGCTATGCCATTCAATCTACAAGCCCTGCCTAAAATGTCCTCCTTGATTTGAACACCCTAGTAATGTGTAGTGATCATTACATAGTATAGAGCTCCACATATGGTTGTAGTTTTCTCCAGCACACTATTGCTCTGTTCCATTAGGTCCAAAAATTCTCCTCAGGATCTTTTTTTTAAACTTGCTTATTCTGTTGTCATTATGTAAGCATAGAGACCAAATATCGCACTTAATGCAGAACAATGAAGCAGTGGCAGTGCACATTTTTAGACTGGAGAGGGTAGAAGACTTGTTATTTGAATGATCGTAAGCATACTCTGAATTTGACCTATTTTTAAATTCTTTGTTTATTTGCCTATGTCTGAGATCCTTTGTCACTTTCCAAAATATCCTAACCCTTTATGATGAGGGGTTGCTAGTGGCCAGGCTATAACTCCAAGCTGGAAGGCCACCTCTTATGTGCTGTCTTGTGTCTGCTTACTCAATACTGTCTTGTATTCACTTTATTTGGATTTGTCTCATTTACCCAAACCTTGGGATGTGCTACGCTGTAGCAAGAAGTGATGTGTTTAATATAGGAATGGCAGGAAACATAGAAAGTTAGCATTCTGTACCAAGAACATAAGTAATTCAGGTAGCTAGTATATATATGTAAGTGTGTGTGTGTGTGTATGGTGAGGTGAGAGGTTACCTACCAAGCTTCCTTCTTGCTGTGTGTACAGTGCTGTTTCTAGGAATAACAAACGGGTTTTGGTTTGTACTTTTGCTTAGTCTATTTCAGTTAACTGCATATAAGAAATTACAATACACTGAACATACAGGATCCTTCTCTTATAATTTCGAAGTGTATGGCAGCTTTATCGCTTAGAAACCTTGCATCTGCCGTGATATCCCATAAGAGCTACCCTGCTCAGGGCAACGATTAAAGAAACAGACTATTAACATCGTGAGCCGGAATAGCGCAGTCAGTATAGCGACTTGCTGCTCGCTGGGGGGTCCGGGGATTTAACCCCGGTGAGGGCGAGATTTTCCGTACCCGTACAGATCAGCCCTGGATCCCATCCAGCTCCTTGTGCAATGGGTAGCGCGTGTCTTTCCCCGGGATAAAACGGCCGGGGCGTGGCGTTAACCACCCGCCCGAAACTAGCGCCGGGGTTAAAGAAAGAGTGCTCCCCTTCTGGGCCTTAATGACTTGTTCTAGGGTGAAATTTACCTTAACTTCACCTTTAATTATATTAACATTGTATAAGAACTGTCCTATTTATGGAAAATCATCTCGAAAAATACATATCCCAAGTTTTTTTTAGAAGACTCTTAAAGTGAAACGTGGCCACTTGTGAGGAGGTTGAAATTATGTGAGTTGACCTATGTCAGAATATAATATAATGACGAGTTTGTTTTCTATGTCTTTCAGCGTTTTGTGATCAACTGGATGTATTCCGTGCCTCTCAAAACACGAACATAAGCCCTGCGCATGCGGAGGAAAGGAAACACTCATGCCAGTCGTAAAGTGAATCCCACTTGCGTTCTTTCGCTTTCGATTTCGCTGAAGGTTACTTCATTCCTCACCCAGCGTAACCCTGATAGCCAATCCAATGTACTGAACACCAGCCGCGAAAGCCAAAGGATTAGAAGTGCGTTGCATTCCTTTGTTTATATCCGGGTATTATCTGCTTCCAATAGGTCTGATTCTTGAACGTGGTTTCTGTGGAATACTCTGTATTGGTTGAAATCCCAAACCTGTTATGTAAAACAACGTAGGAAACAGTGTAACACATAGTAAGTGTATATTAATTGTAGAGTCTTTTGAGTTTAAGGCAGTGTAAAAATGTTAAAAATTATGAATTGGTTTCCGTTCTGAAAGAGTTTTCGGCAAAGCTTCTGTAAGTTTACGTACCATTTCTTTTTCGTTGTAATCTTGTTCGGGCATCATGCCAAAATGGCGTCAAGTTTCCCATGCTTGTATTACGTATTTTTGGAGTGGCTTTTTTTTTTTACTTGAAAACCTGGTTTCGTAAGTATTCGAGCGGAAGTTACGATCGAGTCGGTAGCTACTTTGCATTGTATTTGAAAGCCCCATTGTTTAAGTCCAGACCCGTAGAGCAGATGTACTCGCTGAGGTTTTTCGTGGTTTTATTAGCCCTTCCATGCACAGGCAGGGATAATACCTCAAATTAGACCAAGAACGAAATTCATAATCTTTTCGTCTTATCATTAACCAATCATGCCATTCAGCGAGTTCGAGGTTATAATTTCATCCTAAAGGAAATCATAAACAAATAAAGCAGGATATGCGAAAGAGATTCGACTGTGTATTCTGTTGTAGACCCTGCTAGCACGGCAGACACTGCGGGCAGAACTCGTGGCAGAATATTATTTGGACAGTTGAGTCATGATAATGCATATTCCAACAACGGTGTGATTGAGCATTTTACACTTCATATTTCGTGCATGATAATTACGCTACTATTATATGATCAGAACTATTAATAATTTTGTGTGTTACGAATGTAAGGTTTAACCCATGGTCAAAGCTTCATTCCTGACTACCGGTTTTAAATTTTATTGATGCATTAGGAGAAAACGTAACCATTGTGCATGAGATCAGAAGATGTTACGAGGTTCGTCTAGGATTAAAAGCAGAAGAGGCGTGTATGTATGTGTGTGTGTGTGTGTGTGTGGCCGGGGGGGGGGGGGGCGGCAAGATACCTTTCTCGAGATAGGTGCATTTCCGGTCACTAACTTTTAACGCACATTTCTTGCTTTATGATGTTGGCAGTACTTAGTTGAGCAGTGTGGTGATGCAGACCGGTTCATGGTGTACGTGTATTCTTTTCATGTGCTTAGCAGTTTGTTTTGCAGAGCTGGAAGTTTTTTCGTGTGGAAGGGTGAGTACTTCTGTTTAGCTATTTACCATGTTAGAAACCTGTCTGATTTTTATTTTCTGACTTACGATATCGGTGTCGGGATTTGTCCAAATTTACCGTTTCTACGTTTTTGTTCATCATGACACGACTGGTCTGTGTGACAATTACTGCCATCTCTTGAGGCCGTTTGTTATTAATTCATTATTTCTTTTGTTTTTAACTCTAGTAAATTTGCTTTCGGTAGAATAGACGCAGTTTCAGTTGGAAGAAAATTGTTTTCCAAGCTTCATCTCGACACTGATAATTGGCATCAAGTTACAGAAGGAGCGAGGTAATAAAGACTAGCGGTTCTGCATGAGGGAAGACGGCATTCATTGGGATGCGTCGAAGCCAAATACACCGCTGAAAAATTGTAGTGTCCTGGGGGAGGTTTAAGATTAGATGCCTATCCACAATATTACACACAACTGACATTTTACAGTACTTTATCCGCAGGGTCTGACTGTCACTTTAGACTATAGGCCAACATAGATCTTCAATTTTGAGCAAATGATAAGAAAATCAAGTATTTTACAACTGAGTACAGGCAAGGCCAAGTCCTTCCGCCTGTGCACATTAGTATCGTGGTTAGTATTTACAGAATACTGTGAAACCATTGAAACTTAGCATGGTGAAGTACAACATTTTAGAGGTCAATTATGCTTCAGAAACGTCATTAGTAGGTCTAGGATTTTAGGAAATGGAAATAATTTTAGACGCTGACGAAAGTTTCTTAAACCCCTCCACCCCCCCCCCCGAAATAATACGGGGTCTGTAATTGTTAGGAAATACGAACTAAAAATTTATTGAAAGTACTAAAATTGCATGAACTACAAAGTAATCATTGTCGTCGTCATCATCATCATCGTCGTCGTCCTCGTCGTCACAACCACCACAAGCTTATTTAAACTGAAGCATTTTTGTGCATAGAAAGGTTGAAATAGACACTAATAACAAAATAGACTCTTATGAAATCTAAAATTCCACCAACTTTACTGAAAAGTTCGCGCATTTTGATTTTATTTGTAGTTACAGCGGTACGAAATACATATTTGCCAAAACATCCGGTATGTAGCCATTAACAATTTGAAGAAAGCATATACAGTGCTGTAAGCCCGAAGAACTTGAGGGCGATTGTTGATAATGGCTGGGAATTTCTTAATTGAACTGTGCAGTGGGAAGAGTAAATAATGTGACACTGCTTAAGGTACACTGTATGTCCAAATTAGTGTAGAAGTAAATATTATGCTATATTTGGACAGAACTATGTATTGCTACGAAATTTTGCTAGCATTTAAGTGTATTAAATCTAATTTTCTAATGCAGTTATTAATAGGAGAACTATTGCTGAATGCATTTTTACGGTTTTGGTTGGGCATAGGTTTATTCAATACCTTTATACCTTCATTTGTTCTTTGTAAATGCCGCACAGACGAAAGGGGGGGAAAAACGTTAATCAGAAGTCGGATATACGTGTAATTGAAGCCACTGTTAAGAGTATGGTACAGGGACATTTATCAGTTCGAAGTGAGTCAGAATTGTATGAGTTTGCCGTTAGCACTATACATGGAAGAGCAAATGATACTGAAGAAACGGCAACAGGGTTAAATCCTTGTGTCAGAGACAGGATTGTTCATCAAACAGAAATTTCTTCAGAAAGAGAAAAGATACTATTTGAGAGAATTAAATACAGTCGAACTCTGTTATAACGACATCGAAAGGACCGAAACATTTGTGTCATTATAACCGAGTGTCGGTGTAAGCGAGGTGTGTGGTAAAAGTGAAGGAAAAATATTTCAAGAAAAAAATACAGGCCTGCAGACATACTACTTAAATTTTTGCACTATGATCTATTTTAAATTTAAATTACCATTAGAATTTAGAAAAAATGAGAATTAATCTATTATACTTGTCAATTCCCATAGAGGCTTGCGCAGAAAAGTACGTTAAGTTACATTTAAAATTTAGGAACAAACACACTACTATAATTCTAAATTTGCACATATGGTAAGAAATGTCTATAATTTGTGACATTTTGCTATTCCCTGGCCTGGCTTCGTATAAGCCATTCGCAAGACATCTATGTGTAAACCGCAGCGAGCTCTAAATACCGGCCCTTGAGTGGATATAAACGCAAAAGTGGCGTAAGTCTCAAAGTCGGACGACGCAAGTAGGTCTTTCTTGCATTCAGCGCATGGAACGCCACTCTCCAGTTCGTAAACGGTTTGCTTTCATGTAGCACATGAGCGTGTGCAGTCATGAGATGCGACGGGAAGTCGCCTGATAAACAGCTGATAGGTTGCAGGTGAACGGGTTGGAGAATACTGCGCGGGGAGTCATGCTTCTTGGAAAATTATGTTAGCGCCGATGATTGGCAATGTCGTTATATCGGAGGTAGAGGCTTTTACTATGTCGTACTAAGCGATGCAGAAAAACATGTGCCTCATGGGGAATTAGTTGGTACCAGAGAATGTTTGACGCTATATCCGAGGTGTCGTACAAACCGAGGTCGTTATAACCGAGTTCAACCGTATGTTAAACAAAGCGGTTTAACACTAACGCCTGTTTAGGTGAGGCGTGCTGCGTTTAATTTAGCAGTGGTGAACGAACTCGTCGACTCGTGGAACACGAAAACTCGGGTTGCAGCATCGATTGATTTCAAGTCTTGTGCAAAAGACGTTCTAAACTCAGCCTTCGAAAGCTCGAACTTCCTTCACATGCCAGAGCACAAGGACTTTTTAGGAGAAGCTGTTCACTGCTTGTAATAACTTGAAGGACACTACGGAAGTGTGTGCAATGTAGATGAATTTGGATTTCCAATGTACGACAGCCTTCCAAAAACAGTAAACAAGAAAGGAAAACGCGAAGTTGCTTTGTTAACAAATGTGGAAAGGGGAGAGAGTATTGCCATTAGTAGATATGCAAAGCATCAGGAATACATATGCCCTCCCCCAGTGCCAACTTTTATGGGAATGAGGAAATGTCCAGAATTGAAATATGATTTACCGCCTGCTTCTGCTGTGGAGATGAATGATAACCATTGGTCTGATGACTTTTCTCATGAAGTTGACGGCGATGACAGAAAAATAGAACGAACACGTTTTTTCCATATTCAATAAAGTAAAACACTTTTAAGCGTTTGTGGGAATGCTTTAGTCTTGCTTTGGGAGAACATTTTTTTGACGTTGTACACTTTCTGTATCAAAATTATATTGGCTGTTAGACAGGTGGGCTCTGTGTGTGATAGTCTGATCATTATATAAAATGGTATCGTTTTGTTTGCCTGAAAACGGCTTCAAGAGTAGGCTTGTAAAATGATATATATATTACTGATCCAGACAACTAGGAGGGTCCAAAGTAAACTGTCCCTTAAATCAAATAATGTACGAGTAATTGACCTATAATTTAATTACTTAACGAATTTGTAGTCCAGGTGCATAAAATGAATGCTAAGCTTTAACCCCATGTATGCTCAGATCCACAAGTATTTGTTACCATTGATCTTAAATGAATAAGGATTTTGGCATAAATCAGTAGACCTACATAGTATTTAAAACGGTTTTCTCACACAAGCTCAGGAAATCTGGGATTTTCCCCCTGTTAACGGATTCAGCGTTGTATGTATTCTACAGAGCAAGAAACAATGTGTAGGGAACTGTGTTTACGCAGAAAAACTGACGTTTTCTATAATACTGGATACAGATGTTTTGGACACTTTCAGTGTAAAGGAATGCTCGTGTTCTTTGCAGAAGTTTAATATCAATACTTGGTGTTCCATTCAATGCGTCGTGGTCAGGGGCTCAGACGTTCAGCTTGAGTGGAAGAAAGAACTTTCCATTGCACCTCGATAAACACAAAGCGCCTGGAGTGATGGGAATTAGCAATGGCTTTGTCGACCGCCTTAAAAGTGCCTGAAACTTTCGCAGCTTTCCACGTTTCGCTTGGGAAATAGGCTATTTTTCTTCGTAAATACACATGACAAAGCAAAGTAAGGCTTCTCTTGGTAATGATACGAATACTGGACATACGTTTGGTGGCATGCTAGGGACGTTAGGTAAAGAGGGTCCGAAAATCATAATGTGGTTCATCCTTTTTAATAGCTGTTCTGTCTACTTGTTTATTCTCTGTTTTTTTGCGCTTCTGTTCTCCTAGTTTTATGTTTCTCTTTCTCTCTGTCTCAAATCCAACTCCGTGTTAACTTGTTACGTATTACGCGTGCGGTATAAATGGGATATCTGTGTAATGGATTATTAGCCATGGAGAACCAGTCTCCTGGCCGCCGCGTTATCCAGGCTTGTACCCTATTCAGTTTGCCTTTTGGGAGATATGTAAAGGCTGTCTTCACAATCACTGGTATATGCCAGCCGTAACAGTCTGTCACAGCAAAACTCCAGCCAAGACTGCACCATGCGTGGTGTTACAGTAGAGAAAGTAATTTGGCAGGCCCAATTACCATCTCCAAATGTCAGAATTCCATACGACTCTCGTTCGATGGCGCTTTGCATTTCTTTATCTGAACCCCGATGTTGATTGGTAAAATGGAAGCTGGCCAAATAAGAAAAAAAAAAAAAAAAAACAGGCCAGTGAAAGGGAATGTGAATATTCTTTGGATGTAGGGGAGATAATGTGTGATTGCGTCGGGGTTCGGAGATGTCCCATGGGTGATCAAGGCCTCCAGGTACCTAGATCGATGGTATTAGCAGAAGGCTAATTGACTGGGAAGCAAATGTCTGTTGATAACGACAGGCCACTCCTGAAGGATGGGTGAAGAAGAAATAGTAGCAGGAATGCGGAAGAACGTAACTGGTTGTCGCAGCACGGAACGGTGTAGAATTTCTTCTCTTCGTGGTTTATCCTTAAGTGGAAAAATGTTCATGACGACTACGTACCGTGTGGGTAAAATGTTCGTAATTTAATACTGCTGGCGCGTATGTAATTTGTGTTTTCTTGTTGTTTGGCTCTGGTGCTGTGATCTACAGGGTGTCGTAACCTAGTAAAGCGGAATATATAACTCCATTAACGTTCGTTTAATTTTGTGGACACGCTGTATTTTATCTGGTTTAATTTTCTGGCAACCTCCACGCAGTCTACACAAGACTGCTCTACATTCAGATAAGTAGTCTAGTACTGACCGACGATTTATGGTTGTACTTTCAAAAAACCTTTTGTAGAACAGTCGTGATAGGCTTGGAAATATAACACGTTACATTGCAGCGTGGATGGTGAATTTTGTAAGACCGCGGTAAATTTGTTAATGTTTTTTGACTAATATGTAGATGGAGAAATTATTTTAGACTGATCAGAGGCGGAGATGAAGTACCTTACACAGATAAATGCATAAGCCTACATAGTGGGTATGACTGCCGGTAGTGATTGGTGTTGATATATGCAGATGAAGATGAAAATGAGGGTTGAACGTTGGAAGACAACAGTATTACTTACTGAAGTGTTAATTTATTGTATTTATGTTTAAAGATAGGAAGAGTTTTGTGATTTCGGGAAGACGTGAATGGAGGAGATTAGGTTATCTAATAGCGAGTATTGTGATTGCAGTTACTGTGGTGTGAAGGAAGTGAATAACTGAGAAGAAAGTTTTGAAGAAGATGTTCGTGTAATGCAGAACTGATAAAAGCCTATCTCGTGTTGAACGTAACTTCATAATATGCGAGTGTCTTAAGACAGTATCACTAAATTTGAGGATGCATTCTTTTGCTAATATACGACAGTGATTTTTAGCACGATGGCTTGAAATACATGTAAAGTATAAGTTGTTCCTGCCCACGCCATGAAGGCGTGGAGGTCTAGTTCCACTCATTCTTAACATGGGCAGTAGATGGAAGTGAGTGGTGAAATTTATACCCCAGCTGCTGTAGCGCCGGTTAAGAACGCCGGTACACACTAAATGGGACTCTGGGTGGGCCCCAGAGCCGGTCTGGACGCCATTTTATTCCAAAATTTTATTCAATTTTATTCAGTAAATTCTGCTGGCTACATACGCAAACTGGTCCCTTTATTTAATCCTTTGTGATGTGACTAGCCGTTGAATATTTTGTCAGCCAGTCACGTGATGGACACTTGGCTAGTAGGCGTCGAGTGTTATTAAATGAAGGTGAAGCCAGGATGCCAGCAACATTGACAGGATGCATATTACCCGTAAAATCGCAAACGCGGGCACTTTTCTTGGTAACAGCCGGTCGCCAGTGTCAGAGGATTCTTGTACGCGAATTATAGGAAGAGCAACTTTTCTGTCGTATGTGCGGAGCTTGTAGTCTGTTCACAGTTTTGCGAGGAGAAGTTGGTTTAATTTTGTTACCGAGTACTTTGGTGAAAATATTTCTGGCATCACTTTGTGGGCTGGACACTGGACTTCGCTTCCTACCGTTTGCAGAATATAAATCCTACACTCCGTGCTTTCTCGTACTCTCTGTTTGCTTCGTTTACTCGTGGCACATTTGTGTCACTTTGATGTGATGCATCCCTCTGCGTTATAATACACCTAGGTAGAGATATACTCTTTTGTAGGCGCAAATATGTTTTTGCATTAATTGTAATATTCTTGCTATATTTTTATACTTCACTAAGTCAACGTAAAATTTGTCTTAAAAAGATGACATTATCTTCTTTAAAATGTCATATAGACACCTGAACAAATTTCCTAAGTGTTACGTAATTATTTTTAGTTAAAATACAATATAGTCATCTCTGTAACTTGATCACGTCTCAGTAAATTTAAACTTTTTGATAGATCCATGTTTTTGGTGCGTAAGTGTAATATGTTTTACTACTCCATAAAAAGGCAGCGATTTGTTTTTTTAAAGTGTACCTTCCATTTTCGAATGACACAACCGCAACATATTTACAGTTTTTTTTCAAATTTTGGATTGTATATTTAATTACACTAGATTTCTTCAAGCCAGAAAATGTTCTGCCGCCTGATTTTGGGTTAATTGAAAGTGATTCAGAATCACTGTGTACGTGTGATGTATGAAGTCAAGGTGCTTCATAAAAAATTCTCATTTGCTTTTAAGTTTATTAACACGGATATATAGAAACATAAAGGAAGTTTTGTGGCCTATTTCAAGGTACTGTCCCAGAATTTTCTTGAGCCGAGTATTAAATGATCTGCAGCGTGTGTGACATATATATGCATAGGAGTCTTAGTAATAGCTCCTAATGAGCAATACGAATGACTGCCTTATTAGCATACTGATAGATACATGGAAGGAAGGCGTTTGCTTTTCCTCCCTATTATATTTGAAGCGCCTGCTCTTTGAAATATTGATGCATCTCATGTCTGCTTTTCCAGTGCCATAGGATTTGTCTGCTTTCTGGCTAGGGATATTAAGAGCTGATTTTCGTACCTGATACGACAGTTTGTGTTTTATTTTAGTGCGCTACCTTGAGTTTAATTCTGATTGCATTATACTTTATCAATAAAGGTGAATTTATGACTCAGAGAACATTACTCATATATCCGAAATCAAGTGGGTTACTAATGTCTTAAACACACAAATCATTAAAGATAAAGACATAAATTCATATTTCCACGCTACAAGCATCGAAAATATTTTCAACGTGAGTAATAAAGTGACGTCCTTTTCGTACCCTTTTGATTTTCGTAGCTTGTAGAGATATTTAGGCAGGTAGCTGGTAAGGTAAAGATACCAGCGATCACTGTCATTGCTTAAAATCGCCATTACCCACAAATAAATTTCACTGCAATTGTGGTGGTTAGAAATATCACTGGACCGCCCATCTCTGCAAATACAAGTACGTCATTCCTTACATGTAAGAGTTTTAGAAATGACCTCTAAGTAATCCCAATGTAAAGGCAACAACGATGAAATGTGATGGCAGTTTGTGATGTAAAAGGAGATTAAACCTTAATTGAATACTGTGTTATAGTATATCGAGGCTTTAAATCTTCTGCAGCGTAACGAGCCTTGTTACGTAACCTGAGCCAATCAAACATCTTTGGTTGTTCAAAGTTTGTGCATGCTTATTAACCAGCAGTAATTATAGGACAGATGTGTAACACTTCAACAGCTATTACCTTCATATTTCTCCTGTTCTATAACAAGATTCCTTACCTTCGAGTCTCTTTAAGCTGGTAATATATCTCTCGCTTGCCTGTCACCAGATAACAAGCACAAGCTCTGTTAATCCGTATATTTATATTATGTTGCAATATTAAACTTTATTTCTAAGTGCATACCCTTCAGTACTCATTTTTTTTATTCCACACTATTCCGTACAAGGGCACTGATGTTTTCCTCCAAACTTATTCCGAGAAGGTCTGACATTTTAAAACTTCCGGGAAAGGAACAATCTTGTTATAAATATTAAAAATTAGTATTTTTAGGTAACTGATATTCGGAGTTACGGAAGTTATGCCTAACAGGCTAATGTTGTAGTTCTGCGAGAGACTTTACACACGGAGATACGAGGATGTTATTTCCGAGTTTCATCTAGACGCCGCCTATCGCGGCTGGAGTATTTCGTTTTATATAAAGCGGAGCATAGATAGGACTTAAAAAGGGTCCACAACATCCTCTTTCTAAATCCTTACTCCGTCCACATCCATTCGACGCTTCACAACCTCCGCTGTATTGGCTGTAGTCGAAATTCTACCACCATAAGAGAGATTCTGACATCTCTCCCTGATATGTGCTCTCGCTTTGATGTGAAAAAAGAAGCGTAATACCGAATATTCATATCTTTTGTTATGAGTGACAAATTATTTTATACAGAGCTGAATACACACGTCCACGTTGCCCATGAAAGTACTTTTAATGCGTAATTCATCATGGAAATACACAACGGTTTGACAAAACCCGTTTTCTCGTCGTGTACACTCGTCTGATCATTTGAGACATCTCGTTAGTTTTACAAGAAGCATCTAATGTCATATTTGTATTTTACACAGCCCTAAGCGCTTTAGTGATGGTCTTCCTAAAATGTAGTTCCTGTATTAGAATTTTTCCTAAATGTATAGCAAAATTTTTTCTTGAAACATTTATATTTTCGCAACTTGTAATGTGACTCTACCCCGAGTCACAATAATCCATTCCATTCCATACCTAAAAATTCTGATTTTTTAGCATCCATTTTTTAAATATTATCCTTCCATCTACGCTTAGATCACCTAATTGACGTCTTGAGACTTTACGACTTTCATTGCTTTAATCATGATGGTATAATTAGGTGTAATACATATGAGGCTTATCTTGTGTTATTTTACCCATTCAATTTCTGTTACGTTTACATGTCTCCTTAGTACATTTTTACGGAATAGGCCACTAACAATTAATGTGCTTTCGTGGAAGTTAAAGATGAAGTTTCACACCTGTGCAAATGTAATGTTTATCCTTAAACAAATTTACGTGCGACAGAAGCTAAAGTAAACGATGATTCCTGTTACAGCTAAGAGCGTAAGTGTGTCCGCATAGAATAAATCGACTCCCACTGGAGGGTTTTTCTTTAAACTTTACATTGGGAACTTCAGTTCAAATCCGTCGAGAAAATTCGACTTGTGTTAAAACTCTGACAAATCTAGAGGGCACTTTACGTGATGACTTAAAGTAAATTTATGGCAATGCCTTGCTGAATTCTGCTTTGGTTTAGGGAAAATTACAGGTACAACTTGTAGGAAAGATCAAAATAAACGTTTATTCAAATACTTTATTTTCGATAATCCCGACGTTTGCGAGATAATTACAAAGCATACGGAAGAGACAGACAGACCATAGAGAATCCATCTTAATATAGGATAAAAGAGATGCGGTTTTCATGTCGTGCAATTAAGGCAGAAATACAAATTACCGCCATAACATCTAATACTTGTTCTCTCGTCCGAGTGAGATTTTTGAGTTACGATGGTTTTCCATGACGGATAATTAAGACAGATGAAATACACAGTCATAAAATTTAATGTTTGTTTTGTGCTTCATTATAATCACATAATATGGCGCCACGTACATGAGGGTACAGTTGAGATTTGTTGCAGTGTGACGTAATAACCAAGTGACATAGCCTTCATGTTATGGAACGATCTTATGCAGTTATATACACGCGATTTCAGGCTTTTGCCGCGACCTTGATGAGATCTGCGCTCTTCTGAGGTATTACGCAGCGTCGAATGGTAATCCTTTACCGACGTTTCGGGACAACGTATCGGTCCCATCTTCAAGGGTCAAGAAGTCCAGTTGCTTCAGTGGACTTCTTGATCCTTGAAGACGGGACCGATACGTGGTCCCGAAGCGTCGGTAAAGGATTACCATTCGACGCTGCGTAATACCTCAGAAGAGCACAGATCTTAGCTATGTACGAGTATATTTTTCTGCTTGTCATTTCTGTAATGCGTAATTAAGGCAAATAAAAACGAGCAATCATAGCATTTAATATTTAATTCTTGTGTCTAGGTACATGAAAATTAGTATGTCAGTAGACTATGAATATATGTACAAGTTGTGTACGAAATATCGGGTATAAATAACTGACTAAAATTTTTTTGAGCTATTTATGACCGATAAGTTTAAGATGAACAAAATTAACATAGACATGCATATAATTAGTTTTTCAAAAAACATAAAAAATATCCTAATAAGAGTAATAACGTTCTATAATATACGTAAAATTAGTGAATGATAAAAGTGTGACCCCAGTGGATTAAATCTTACGGCCACTTGAGAAAAATCCAGAATACAGAGAACTGAAGGCGCCTCAATTTTACTTTGTAGCTACATTCCGTATTGTCTGTATAACTGAGACTGTATTCTGTGAGGTACGGGCTGAGGCTGAAGAAACATGGCAACATGCAACATATAATAAAACATAACACAATCAGATGGCTGCATATCAATAGATGAAATTGCTGCGTGGATTGGTTTAAGAATAAAGAAATGTGCGATAAAGGAGCCCGAACAGTAGTGTGTAAGAGAGTCACGCACCGATTCTATGGGAGGTCCGCGATGAGGTCGAAGAAACAGTCGACAATCAATTGTATTCTGTGTGGGATAAAACCCGAGGCCGAAGAAAGTGTTAGGCATTGAAAATTGTAATACAACATAGCACATCCGTGTGCATTTACTCTAAGAATGTGACAGGCAGTCCGTCATATGATAGCCACGTGGCTGCTGTCTATAAGAAGGAAACTGACACTGTGCTTACGTCATTGGAAAGGTGACCGACCTAATGTTTAACGCAAACGAGTGATTTAGACCGGGCTTTTTTTCGCGCTAGGTAAAGAGGCCAAAAATAAAAACTTCTTAAATGTGTTTTTCGAACCCGTGATGCCACAGTGTCCATAAAGTATAATTATCTATAGATTCTGATTCTTAGTTTTATGTATGAAGATTGCCTTTGCACACACACACACACACACACACACACACACACACACACACACACACACAGCATTTGATGCAAAGTATCATTATAATTTGCCTGGAATTGTAATTGGATATTTTAGGAAGTGTTTTCAGGACGGCGAATTCATCTAAGTTGAGGAACTTGCAATGCGACTTATTTATAGAACTTAATTAGAGGTTTCTCAAAGAAACTGTGAAATAGATGTTGCCAATGTTCATCTCTGATTATTTGACAATTTTCTTGCAGACATGTTTTATTCAAGTGTCAGAATTAACATATAAATGTATATAGCCGCAAAGTAATATCAGAAACTGTTGTTTTTTACTCATTCCTATCTCGCCTTTTGTGTAGACCTTAAACGCAACCCCACCTTTATCTCAGTCTGTCATTTTGTACTATATATGTATGTTTTTAGATACAGCCTGGAAGACAGAAGCGTTTGGACTGATTAGCAGCAAGAATCCCTGTAGTTAAACCCTTTCTTAATTTACGTATGAATTTAGTTTTCACTTGTTACGGCCCTGCCCGAGTGGTTTAACTTTACCAGACCTTCGAAGTTATCAGTTTTACTTGTATATTGCAGTTTATCTTGCATAGGTAATGAAGCTTAAAACTCAATTTTGAATCTTAAAAGAACAGACGCCGTACTGGCTGAAATATATTAAAAATATGCACGAAGATCTGTTTACGCCTACAAATGCTACGTTACTTTTAGTAATGATTCACTGGATGCTTGTTAATATTTTGAACACGGATGTAATAATAGCTATCAAATCGCAAGTGTGAACGTGTATTTTGTATAATAGGTCGTGTTACCTGGTAATTGCACATGTTACGGATAAAAAGTTATACATATAACAAGAGTAGAGGTAACTTGTTTGTGGAAAAACAGTTGGTTATGTAGAGAATCTTCATGCCTTAAAATTCATGTCGTTAAATTTATCAGTTTCTTCTCATTCTTAAAGAGTTGTTATGTGTCACGTCTGTTTCCAGATGATTTACCAAAAGATAGGCCTGCTAGTGTATGTGGTATTTATCTTTATCCATCCTTCTGTGTATTTGTCCATTGTTATGAATGGATGACTTATTAATTTTACATTGATTCTCCCTTCACCACCACTATGGACAGGGTACATTCCGTTTACTATTGACCTATACTTCTACTCTCTTCCTTGTATGCTTTGATAAGATTGTCCTTAAAACGAAACTCGTAATGGCCGTTAGTAATAGAATTATGACATTTTCAAACATTGAAAATTGACCTAATAATGCGCAGTTTCAACAAACTATCTTTTTTCTGGGATGTGACGCTCCGTCTCTGGGTAATCGGGTCCTGATGTTTGGAAGGGATATCCTAGGGCCTTTGTCTTCAAGGGTCCAAAACCTCGCGAAGAATGTCCCTTGTGGTCTTTTGTCATGACTTGTATGTGTTGGCATTTGACAGGTACAGGCCATTATATACACGGCAAGATAACTTAAAATAGCTACAGAAGTGCAAATTCAGAAACATCATATTGTAAGGAATGTTTCAAATAGTCATGGGTAATGGACGTTGTTTTCTTAAATCTGTCAATCAGCCACACTTAATAGGAGTCGTACGTGTTAAATAATGTCACCGCAAGCACGTGGGTCAAGAGTTCTGCTACAGGAAGTGGCAGCCGCTCAGCTAGTCAGTGTCTTACCAACCTCCTATGGAACATCAAGATTTATTACCGTGTACAAAATAGCTCAAGACAGGTCCCTGTCCTAAGCTGGATGAATTCACTCAACATCCGCGCAGCCTGTTTCTTCAAGATCGTCCTATCTAGACTACGTGTGAGTCTTTGCAGCTTTCGCCATCCGTTAGGTTCTCCTAATGAAAACTGTACGCATTTCTAACGTCTGGCATGGGTGCTACATGCCCTACCAAAATCGTGCTCCTTCATTTCATTACCCTAATCACGTTTGTTAAAAAATAAATTATAGGTTTTCGTTGATGGAATTTTTATTACTTATACTGTGATGATGATGATGATGATGATGATAAAGGAGTAATATGATAATATCTTGCACGTAACATGAGAACAGCATATACATATATACATAAAAAGTACTCCCTTTTATTATGCAAACATAATGAAGTGACGTTAATTTGGAAGCACCCAGTGCATATAGCGATGTCGGCAAAAATACACATATAAGTGTAAACAGAAAAGAGAAAATCAGCTTCTTGATTGATGTTTTTTGAACAGACAGGAATACTGTAGAGAGAAAGCTGAGAAGGAGCTGAAATTTAAGACCGGCAGCGTATGAATTAAACTATGTCAGATATGACGTGCTTCCTCTATTTATTGATGCGACAGGAAGGAGAGCAGCAAAAAGATGCGTCAGCGTAAGGCATACCTCGATATGATACTGGTGTCGTTACAGAAGACTGCTGTGCTTGGAACAGAGCGCGTTTTAAGACAAACACTGCAGTTGGATTCTTGAAATCATAAAAACGTGGATCGTTTGTGTTCCAGCGCGATAGTTACGAGTACTGGGAGAGAAAGCGAACACATTAGTATGACTTCGGATGAAAGCATAACAAACAAGTTGGGTAACGTACGCACAGCGTAACGGTTCTGGTGCATTCATCCCGTTATTTTCGCTAAATTTCGATCCATGAATGCTGACTTCTGATTATCTGCTATAAATACTGTAAAACTGATTATTTCCAGCAGAATACTGATAAATGCGAATGTATCAAATTTGTTTCCACCTTTTTACACAACACACGGTGAGTTATCCCAGCAAGTGTAACGGTTCGATCTATACTGTAACGAGATATCACTAATATGTTTAAGGACTATTTCCATTGTCCCAGATCACACAGACTCTACTTTTCAAAAACCGAGTTTTTGAAAAGTAGAGTCTGTGTGATCTGGGACAAAGGAAATAGTCCTTAAACATATTAGTGATATCTCACATGTAACACCATTGTCAAAGCATTTTAACATACCCTATTGTAGCGCTTTTGCTATGAGATCGTAAAAACGTTTAGGATGTCTAATCACATAGAATGAAAATTAAAAACCTTGCTTTAATATAGCATTGGATTAAATAATGAACATTTTTCAATGCATTCTAATGGAAATCGACAGTTTGTTGATTTCCGAATGTGGTGACGTCTAGACGTATGCACGCCGGGAGATGCGCGCAGAAATAAGCATAGGTGCTGGTGTAAAGTTTCCGTTATATTTTACGATATCAACCTAAACCGAAATGGCTGAACAGGTTCCCATAATATCATTCAGCATTAAATTTAAGCATATCCGCTCAGCTCTTTCCAAGTTACAGGCATACATACGGACGGACGGACCAACAAATCGGTTTTAATAAGGGCTTCGCGAGGAAGCGAAAGCGCCTAAAAGCGTCATGAGAGGAAAACAGAATACATAAAAACTAGGAAACTCGCAAGAAGGAAGTTTGTAAAGGTCACAGTGAGTTCAAATTGTGTCAGTAGAAATTTTAGGAGTTAAATACGTAAACAGTACACCGCAGACGGCCACATGCTTCACTTCGTAAGATACACATCAACAAAAGCTACTAAATAGTGTAGGCCTAATAACTGGCGAACTAACTAACTAACTAACTAGCTGGCTAACTAACTAACTAACTAACTAACTAACTAACTAGCTGGCTAACTAACTAAGTAACTAACTAACTAACTAACTAACCGTAACTAACATCGGCTCTAGATGGGGCGTATGGTCAGCTGTACCCTCGACGAAGAGTTCTGGTGCCAATTGTATAAGAGGTCGTGGGTTCCTCGGGGGCGGTCTGGACGCGTGTGGAAAATCTAGCTGCCACCAGGTTTCGAACCCCAAACAGTCCAACACGTAGCGAGTCACTATAACGGTGACGCTATCCTGACCACGCTATACACTGAATACGTGAGAGAGGCGATTCTTAAATCTATTGAAAATATGGAAGTAGTCAAACAGATCACCTTTTTCACTTCGTGAGTCTCAGATTGGTGCCCTGTTTAAATTCATTAATGTTTCTCCAGAGTCTCGTGTTCCTGCTTTTACTTTTTATTTTCTGCTCATTAAGTATGTCTTACAGATTTCCCTCTTCTTTCTTCTGAAATATGGATGTGCAATATTTTCTCGTCTCAAGTTCTTAAGATTGTCCGCATTAATTTTGCTTGGATCCTGATTCTGTTGTTATTTTGCTTGTTTCCTTTGATCTAAAGTTTTCAAACATTATTCGTAAAATTATGCTGGTTTGTTTCCTAATGACGTAGACACTGCTAGATTTGAGGTGCTGACACAAGTTTCGATGAAGTTTCGACTCTTCTGGGATAGATACCGTGTTGATTGGTAGGCACTTACCGACAAATTTGGAGAAGTTTGCTGCATCCATTTTCAGGGTGTAAGCAGTTTGCTTTTTTGACTGTTTAGGCCCTGAAGATAGAGCAGTAAACTCGCACGAAATATGGGTAACTATT
The DNA here is from genome assembly GCA_013340265.1 of Coptotermes formosanus. NCBI lineage: Eukaryota > Metazoa > Arthropoda > Insecta > Blattodea > Rhinotermitidae > Coptotermes > Coptotermes formosanus. The sequence goes on from BLKM01004803.1 coordinate 746,730, forward strand.
CACCAGTAGACACCATGTTATATCCCAGAAGACTTGAATCTTCAACCTAAAATCTTTCTGGCTGTAGTGTTGTTGCTTTTTGCAATAATTTTTCAACGCCTAACGATACAGAATTTTTTGTCATAGTTCTCAACACCTAAAACGTTTTTAAGATTTTCATGTGTTAGTGTTCTGTAACTTCCGCAGTCTTTAGTAATTCGTGACGTTGGACCTTCGTGTACGAAACATTGGCCTATATCGTGTAGAGCTCCCCGAGGATGGCGTAAGTGACACAGAAACATGTAGGAGCTATATAAAATTGTAGTCGTGTATGTCAAAATTGCATTTGTTGGTGTCGTGGGTGAAAAGTTTAATTCAATCAAAATGCGCGGAATAAATAATGCGAAAAGTTGCATAGGTCGTTTACTTACTGGGAATCTGTCCCCAACTTTTGCATCATTATCATAGCTGGATTCTCTGGAAAAATGGGTTCAAATATAATATAATGCCATCCGCAGGTTTATTATTATAACGTACGTTGTTGTAGGTAATCTTCTAATTCTCTGTAACTCGTGTTTCTCTTACACCTCTAAATGAAAATAACAGTTTTACAAAAATGCAGTCTGACTACATGGCAAATAGCCAAATATTGTGTTACTTTTTTGTAGAAAGGAGACTACTTGTTATAATAACAAAATATAATGTGAGTATCTACTGTATAAGTAAGAAAAATATGCCTTGAACTCTTCTCTTCGTACTTAATTTTGGGTTGACTCCGGCACGGAATAAGTGCCTTCTTTAGCAGGTCCTGTGGATAAACAGAGCAGCATCAAAAGCAGATTCTTCACCTGCACCTAATTCCGAGTACAAATAATTAGAATAATATTACGTATTTGCAAGCAATACGGGTTGCAGCGCGTAACACAATATGGCTTTCCTTATCGCAGCGTTATTTTAATTGCTTTCGCCATCCCCCACACCACTTTCCACGATAATAACTTACCCTGTCCATTAATGACCTTTCTTCTTTTTAGCGACTTAATATCTGATATGAATTTTGTTAATGTCTGTCCTCTGCTATTGGCCTTCTGGTTTAATCTGACTGTGTTTCATGAATTGTAAAATAATGTGGAGTGTCAGTTTTGCACATTTAGTCTTGCACAGTAAAGTATAATTAGAATTTTTTATCATAAATTTCATCTCGTGCGTTCTCAGTAGATGTTTTTATTGTCTGCTTGTTTCGAAAATTTATTCAGAAGAACTAAAGTCCGAATTAATTTTTCGCACTACTACATAAGCTAACTTTCTCTAGTAAATACCTCAACTGGCTGCATAGAGCGGTGTCATTTTTGGTGTGTTAATAGCTGTTTTTTTCTGAAATCTGAAAGTTCTCTCCGCTTTTCGCAAAAATCCACCCCTGATCCCTCTCCTGACGTGGATGAATCCTGTCCACAGCTTCACATCCCATCTCTTGGATTTGCGTTTTAATATATTCTCCCTTCTCCGCCTAGGTCTTCCATGTGGCCGTTTTCAACAGTTTTTCCCACCAAGTCTTTACACGTACGTAGGTGTGTTATAACTCATGCGTGCCATATTCTTCGCGTATCTCATCCTGTTTGAGTCATCCATCCTACTAGTAACTGACGATGAGTGCAGTTTTTCTTCGTCGTAATGTTCTTTTCTCCTGCCTACAGATACTTCCTCCTCTTAGATCCAAGTGTTTTCCACAGCGCCTTGTTTCAAACATCCTCAGCCTAATGAAAAAAGTTAAAGTTTGAAAATGAATTATTTCAAGTTGCTCTCAGTTTTTAGTTTTCGCTTAGTGTGGTAGACGAAATGTCCTTTCCATACAAAATAGCAGGCTACATTGTGGTTTTGTGTGTTTTGACTTTTACGTTTTTACACAACAGCAGAGAGACAAATGATCCGGAACTGACTGATCCAAGTTAGGTCATCCTACTGACATTTATAATGTCACACTCTTTCTGTAAAGAAACTAAGGTGAGTAGTTTCCTTTAACGGCTTACGTCTGTCCGACGAGGCTTGTAAGAATTTTAAATTAAGAAGGTTGCAACTGGTGTACTTTGTGACGTAGTTCACAAACAGAATTTACCAAGACAGTCTTCGCTTTCAGACCGTAGTACGATTTGACGGTACACGTGCGAATGTTATTTCGTTTACGCCGATAAGAAAAGCGTGGCCTTCCGCGTAGAGATTTTCAAAAAACACGAATATATTTACGAGAATTAGGCTATGTGTGGATCTCATACTGAATTTTACGCACAAGTATAGTCTTGTGTAAGGTAGTATTTATATTTTACATTAAAATAAATGTAATTTAATAATTGTAAAATTTATTCGCTTATTAATGGGCGCAATTTCCATTACCTAGGCCTGCCTTAGATTTATACAAACATAGGCCTAACTGTAGTTTGTGTTTGTGCTTGTGTTTCTTGACATACATAAATGTGTCGTACAGATTTTGGACGTACGTTTATAAGCTCTGCACATATGCGGTTTTACGTCGCTAGCTCAGTGTTTGTTGGGTTAGAATTAACATAAAACTGAGGTTTATCACCGCTAACAATAAGATCCACCATTGGATGAATTCCGGACTCAGTTCTACTAACCCCCACTTCCCGGAACCCCTTTTCTTAAGGTCGAAGTTGATGTCCTTCTTCCATATCATTACTAGTGTTTCCAGTTATTGGTCACTATCGAACATCTGCTACGGCATCAAATCTGTGGACGCTATATTAACTCTTTGAAGACAAATTTATCTACATTACTTATAAAACTTCAGTTCGTACCTCACAGAAGACACAGTTCTTCTCCATTAGAAAACCAACCGTGTAATTCTATTTAGAGAAGTAGGTGATTTTTATTGTGAACATTAGAAAATCACATCCCTACGCTATGTGAAAACCTGCTAAGTTTCTTCATGTTACATCAGGTAGTAGGCCTGCTTATAAATAACACTGGGCTTTAATGGTTAACTGACGCTAGTGTTGCTTCCAGTTAATATACTGTTTAGGCGTCCATATTGGCACTGCTGATGGTACGAAATTTAAAGAATGACACACACTGTGCTATATATTGGCTTGCTGTTGGTAAACATCAGTTCGTAGGCGTATTACCATGCGAAAAGGGTATGTTAGCTCCGCCACATTTGTCCGTCTGTCCACATATTTGATGGTGACCTCTCCAGACATGTTTTCGTGAATTTTTTTATGTGAACTTTTTGTTAAAATTTGTTAACATATTCTGATGCTAGTTAAAATAAAACAAGAATAAGAGTCACTGTACTTGAAGACTTAACGTGTATTTTTCTTCATAACTGGGAGACAGACCGTGGTCTTTTGGGGTACTCGCTGCAGCTGAAAGAACTGTTCAGCATCGAGCATGATCGATTGTGGAGGTCGAATATCGGCTTCCACGAGACGTCTATTTAAATCTGTCCAGATACGATGTCTCGAGTATTATCTTTGTAAATCTGTTGGCTAAGATAGGGAGAAAAATGTGTCAAAACATTCTGTGTTTTCCTGGAAAATATTCAGAGAGTCAATATCTGTGGACAGTACTAGAGAGACGGCGCTGAAGCGGTACGCTCTGCGGACATATTCTAACTTGTATGATAAAAAAATCTTTACGTTTGGAGAAACGCACGAACGTACGGATATGACAGGATTTTAGAAAGAGACGGCCCATGTGTTTCTACTTCTGCACGCTTATGATACTCACAAAAACAATTAAAAGCCGTTTAACAGGTATAGAGTCATTATCTTAAAATATGGGTTGCATTTTGAAACCTGAACTAGGCGAAATTGATGTGCTGCATATTTTAATTAATATACTGGCTTTATTTGTTGATTATCAGCTTTAAGCTCCCCAGTTATTTTCCTATACAGGCTACTAATTTAATCCAGTTAACAGACGTTGTCATAAAAGTTTTACTTCTGTCATCGTCTGTTTTTCCAAATAGTATACAGTAATCTTCACATAATGAATGCATCACACTTTTCTTACCGATAATATGACCTACAATATTTTATCACTATGTTGCTAGAGACGATGTTTTTTAGTGTGGTAATATCCGTCCCGAAACTAGATTTATTTCAGTCACCAGAAAGTAGCTGCTCCTTTTAACATAATCCTGTTCCATATTTATTTTTATTCAGACATTTATTGTAAAGTTGCTTGAATTTAAGGATGTAGAAAATTATTTGGCAACAGAAGTAGCTGCTGCTTTAAATGGAATATGAATATTTCTGTCTGGTCTCATATACATTCGTATCCGGTGCACTGTTAGATTAAATTACTTCCTTTGTGCCGCATTTGATTATAAATACTCATATTTATCTGTTTATGTTAAATATGTTTCTGACGAATTTAAAGTTATTAGCTCTGTGTTGTCCATTATTAATGATTTTATTAAGTGACAATAAATCAATTATATTAGTTGACACACTTTGTCCCATTATTTTAATAAATAAAATGCCACTACAGCTGAATTGGTGTTAAAGCTGCAAATCTACAATCGCAGATACCAGGTCTCAACACTGTCATGTCGTCTGATGCGTTTTATGATTGCATTTGTTTGAATTTGCCTCACTGTTATCTTTTGTCTTTGTTTCCTGTCATACGAGAGTTGGTCGTGAGAAAATTCCTTGTGTTCCTATTGTGATTTTCTCGAATAATTCTGTGCCCGCTACATAGTTGTACTTTATTATCTACACAAAAGATAAAGGGAAACGGAAAAGACGGCACTCTTTTGTTAATTACAGTGAAATTACTGATCGTTATGTACTGTTCTTTGTACATGATTCGGCTGCCCGCCTCCAGCGCGAGAGTTCTTTAGCATCAAGGCATTTCGATCTTTGCTGCCAAATCCCAGCATCTTCTTGAAGGCTCTTTTAAAGTTTGTGTTACACAAAGGATAGAGTATAGGGTTGAGCGTGGAGTTTATATACCCAAGCCATATACTGGCAGTATGGACGACTGGATTTACACAGTCACTACAGAAAGCTATAACCATGAACAAGACGAAGTAAGGTAACCAACAGAGAACGAACGCGCTCATTATGACTCCCAGTTGACGGGCAGCTTTCTTTTCTTTCTGTAAAATCACAGTATCGGAATCATTGCTGCGCCTTTTTGCTGCTGGCTTGTGAGCGAAAGTCCTCCGATATTGGCTGCCGGAAGAATTATCATTAATATGGTGTCCGTCTGTGTGTTTAACGTCCATTGCTGTTGTGGCGATCTCTACGTACTCCACGTTGACCGTAACACCTTCGAAATGCACAAGTCCTTCACTTGGACTGCCTTCAGATTTATAAGAGAACACAGTGAGGTTTCGAAACTGGTGGGTCTCTCCAACTACGGCGTTTTTCTTTCGAAATGTCCTCGACTTATTTCGTAAATGGTTTGGAGGCTGATCGTCTACCAGCGAATCAGTACCCCATAAGATACCAGATCCTATTTCTATTCTACTGCTGTGATTGCACTGCCCGAGATCGAAGCGACTGCGTTTTTTAATCTCGAAGAATATACGTCCATATAAATATACCATCAGTAACGTTGGGATGTAGAAGTTAAGGCAAGCAGCAGTTACTTTGAAAGCCACATTACTTGCAAATTCTGTTTCACAAACGGTAGCAGGGTACATGCGTTTTCCTCCAGATTCGATGTAATGCCAGCCGATGATTGGTAAGATCCAAAGTGCTGATCCAGCCCACACCAGCCCAATCATGATAAGGGCTCTCTTCTTGGTGCGACGCCTCAAGTAGCGTAATGGCGAAGTGATGGACCAATATCGGTCCATACTAAGGATGAACAGGTTCAAGATTGATGCTGTGGAGGCAGTGTAGTCGGCTGACAACCAGAACTGGCACACAGCAAGGCCGAATACCCACTGACCTGCAGAAACAGAAGCACACCCACATAAGATACATGAAGTTCTGCGGAAGGCGGAGATTTAACTATAACCTACTAGAAGCTAATTTGGAATGTAAATAGGCGCCTTCCGAGACGTCTTTCACTAAACCCTGATTCGGTTTTGCTTTTCTAACTTTGGAATGATGAATTGCAGGATTATTTGTGAATAAGTGGGTGCAAAGTTGTAGGGAGGTACTTTAACTTTTGAAAATCACAAGAACTCTGGCTGAAGTTGAACAGTCTGAAGCGTAATTAATTTTTGGTCTTCCCGATCGCGCGTTCCGTTCGAAGTTTCGCTCTGCTGTATGTTGCTCAGTAAATAAAATCTTATTTCTTCCAGAAATACGCTCTGATATTCAGCAAGTAAATTGTCGAGTTGTTGTTTCCTAATATTTATTAAGTGATATGAAGGAGTAGTCCCGTAATTTTAAAAGACATTAAATTAATGCTTGCTCCAGCTTTGTACAGAGTAAGGGTTCTATAAATCCGATCAACGTTATGGTCAGGAAAATGTGATCCTTTCATTCACTTTGAATGTGTGAGGCTAGCGAAGCATTATGTTGGGTGTTTGATGAGATTAATGGAATGTATCATTCAAAGAGAACGTTACATTCTCTACAGGAAGTTGTGGTACTTAGGGAAACTCAGAGAATAGAATAATGGAGATGGTTTACCCACATCTTGCCGGAATTCACGTAGAGGACCGAGAGAGGAACTAAGAGGAACATAATACAAATACAAAATCGACTACCCTATGCGATCCTTGTTCTGCAAACGGGTGTTCCTAAAACTTTTCCGGTCCCGCGCACTTATGTTTTGTCATTGGAGGGTTCCAGAACCTTGATGTCAGCAATAGTAAATTTTCATTTTATTTTAAATATGAGCGATTTCAAAAATAGTTTTACCGCCAAGTAAAGTTGTGTAAGGCATGAAGCACATAGGAGAGTGGAGGCATAGCTCCAAACATTCTTAAACCCTCACTAGATAGAAGTGAATGTTCAGCTTCGCTCCCTCGCGGGTTTACCTCCGGGAAGCGATTCCGCGGCATCCATTGAATAGGAAGGTTGGTGGGCCCGGGAAAAGACTGAAAGATTTTGAAAAGAGAAAACCTTATTCCTCCTGCAGGGACACTGCGATTGCGCTGTCCAGCCCACAGCCTAGTTGCTATGCCGGCGGAGCTATAACTGGCTCCTAGCTGTGCCGTGGCTTTGTAAAGAGAGGGGCGTAAAAGTTTTGTGCACACGTCGCGGTGATATCCGTTCCTTTCATGTTTACAAACAAGACTGTTTTTTATGCAGGCAAGAACAATCTCAGAAATGAAGTGTGAACCTGAAAGGAATGTTACTCAGTCTGGTTTACTTTGTAGTTTCTTGAAAGACATTACCATTAAGTAACACTGTAGAGCAATAAGAACAATGTTACAGGGGTGCTTAAGCAAACAAGTTATCTTCTTCTTGTGACTTCATATTCTTTTCATAACTTTACAGCATATGACGTTAAAACGCTGCAAAAATTTATGAATCAGTACTTCTAAATGAATCGTCTGTAATGTGACTCAGCTTGTGCTATTTTTTGTTACGTGATTTGTGATAAAGGATTTGAATGTCAATTCAAAAATTCCAAAACACTGCAACCCGGAACACAAGCACTTTGAACGTATGTGTTACAAATGTCAGCACAATGCTTATTGAACCAACGGAAATTCTGTATATTTGTTATAGAATGTGTGTCCAGTCTTCTTGTCTGGTACTTCACAGCATGGGCAGTTTTTTTCCCTGAGGAAATACAGTCTTCGTTCTTTTCAGACTTACCTTCTCCCTGAATTCTCCTCTATTGTTTTATCCTCCCCTCTATGGTATGTCTATAATTATTCCTCACACCTTCCCTTCCGTTCCTTTATTGCTTCCGTACCTTCTGTTTATTTTGTCCTTCTGAAAAAGTACATACTAAACCTACAGAACAAATAATGTGGGACCGAAAAACATGGCTACTCTCAACGTCTGGTCGTGTGTTATGGTGTTTTTAATTTTTATTATGTAACATTTCTGCATACAGTGTGAGCGAGGGACTTTTATTCGACTCTAAAACTTTTATTACACTGTAAATGCTGTATGATATAATCACCATCTGAACCAAATTCAGCCACATGTTTTGCTTATTATGTGGCAACTGTAGGGTCTATTTTGATTTTATTCTGGAGATATCGGTAGTTTTATTCTGCTCTCTGCTTTATACTTCTTAAGAGGAGGGATACGTGACAGCAAAATTCGAAGATATTTTATTTTAAAAGTAGCTTATGAAGGTTTTAGTATTTTTTATATTTAGAATTTATAAAGTAAAAAAGAATTTTGCAGATACAGTCGAATGTTAGAACACTTGAATTTTAAGTACTGATGTTGTGACCTGAAATAAACAGGACTGCGAAAATACGTGTAAATTTTTTCACTTAATTATAATTTGGCGTTGAAAGGTTTAAATACTTCGTACTCCTCATCCTCTTTTGAAGAGACACTTGTCTCTTGGTCCTTCAAGTTATCGGCTTGCTTACTGTGGAGTATATTATGATATATTTTCTAAAGTAGCTGGACCAACTTTAACCTGATATAGTCTCTTTTTTCTCAAATGATAGTCATTATCACGTGTTCGACTTCTTTAAAAAGTTCATTATTTTTTGTCTTTCAAGTAGCGAGTTATCACCGTGAAATAATTACTTGAATTCTGCATATCTATAAAGATAGGGATAAATATTAATTCTGTTTGCAATGTAGCAAAGGTTTGATGTGCGGTCGAGTTTTACGTTCCTTCCCAATTTCACAGCTTTAGGAGTTTCGACGTACAAATTATTTCCGTTTTCTGTGGGTCCGCTTTTAAATGTTCGTGATAAATACTTCCTCGTTTGTGTGATGATGTAGAGGGGGTGAATATCTGTAGGAGACAGAGATGGAAGTTCTGCGAGGGAGGGTGATTTACTTTCTGTCAGGTCAGGCACTTTCGGTGTGGATCCGTATACCAGAAAAAAAGTCAGTATTTGGATCTTTCATTTGTCATACATTAATGCGGCAAAAAATCTTCACGAATAACGCGAGTCATCTGTTCGTATGTTTTTTTTTATTCTTTAACACTTCCTATTTCTGTACTTAGGAAAGTGACAATGAGAGAGAATGGGATTTCAACTTATTAAATAAAGTTAAAGTCTCAAATTACTTTGCAGTTTCGGGGGCCTGGATGATAGCAGGAATGCCAATGAGACTAGGAAAATTTTTGGAGGGAATAAATTATAAACATTTTAAAAAGAGAGAGAATGAAGCATAAAACAACATGGTTTGCTGAAGAAGCTTCACATTATTAGAAAGTACGCGTCAGAGAAATCGGATGTAATGTGAACAACGTAAGGCAAGAAAATAGCATATTTGGGGGGGGGGGGGGGACAAATACCTGAACGATAAAAATAATAAGTTTGAAGAAATAGTCAAATGGCAGTATTAAGAACCTTTGAGTAATGTGTACATGAATTCAAGAACGATTACCAGCCTAGAACTTAGAAAATGATGAGACATATTGTCTGCCTAAAGATCATCACAATACTTGTGAGGGCTCGCAAGAGAGCATGCAGTTTGCCTTGTACCAAAGGTAGCTAGTGAACACGCGTGAAGATGGTCTTTTAGACTGAAACGTGTGTGTAATAAGGGACAATATAGAAATAAATGTATTGAACGTGTGTTTTGCTGTTTTGACTTCATTATGTACACAATTTTATTGACAGCGACTGCACAACGGGATGGATTGTATTAGAACTTATTAAAATTTTTACAAAGTGCAAGAATCAATTTCGTTAGTTAATCGTTTTATGGAAGGTTCGTGGATGTAGGCAGGCTGAAAGCTACGTAGCGGAGCCACCGATACATGACCTTAGTCCTAACAATGTTCAATTTGCTTCTGAATATTTAGAAAGATATAACCCATTAAGTATTTATCAAATATCAACACGTTCTGAGGCCCACTATCTTATAAACTTAATTCCACACTAAATAAAGAGAAAGTGCCTCAGCTGGGGATGGGGTCGATATTGCACGTGTTGAAAACAAGAATGATACATTTAATTGCATTGATTACGGAGAAGTAACACTGTCATCAATTGCATGAAAATGTACCAAATATTTTCTAAATTTTAAGTTCAAATGTAGATGGAATTATTGGACCGTGAATGTTGATTTCAGTGTAATAGATCAGCCACTAATAGGATATTAGCTATTAGTTCGATAGTGGAAAGAAGTGGGAATAAAGGTAAAACAATCTCATTACAGGCCTGGACAGGCCTTTAAGGTTCCAGGAGCTTGAGGCACCCCAATTTTTAGACAATCGGCACGTGAAGGTGGTAAGGTTGTCAGCTCTACGCACCGGCCGCCTTTACTCCGCAGGAAATATTCCTGGTACTCATTTCTGTTAGAGGCTGAGTCGATCCCAGGGCCATACTGCGGCAGAAAGGATTATGTCAATGAAAAATTCCAATGACACCATCGGGAATCGAACGCGCGAGAAGTGGGAATACAGTGCGGTAATACTGCAGGTGTTTTTAGACTGAAAGTAAGGCTGTTATTCAGTAGGAAGGCAGTTCGGTGCAGGATTCTCAGTGAGTGCAGTATAACAAAGAAAGATTTAGGTTAATTCAGATGTGTCTGACGCTGATAGTAAATATTGCATGACAAGGAAAATCGCTGTTCATTTAGATTAATGCGACTGTGAATGAGATATCGACGAAAATCTGATGAATTGAGTGTCGTTTTGTGTACTGAACTAGCGCATATTATTTTCAGGTAATTATTTTTGTGGTGTTGGTATGTTATTGATCCAGATCAGCGTAAGGAGTGTTAGCACCCTTTCATCCCAAGTGTCCGTTTCTTCTACGAACAATTAGCTTTTCGTTTCATAATAATAGTATTTCCTACGTTTATAATTCCCGCCACCAGTCTCGCATTAAAAGCACAGAAATGGCCATAAATACAACAAGAAAAATTTTGCCCTGCTTCCGGCTTGTGTTGCAAATTATTCATTGTCATCTTTATTTGGTACGACCGATGATGACACAGTCTCTACGCCTGCAGATATATAGGGCATATATTTTTCATCAAGCGGCAAAGTTGGTAGGAAAAAATGATTTGGTACAACAATGAATGCCCCTTGCAATTGAATATGCGCGTCGCAGTAATACTCAAAATAGACAGGTCGGCGCCGGCGAGGATTTATTTCTATTTCTTGCACTCGACTGCACTGTATACTCAGGCGGAAGCGGGACCAATTTACATTTCGCCAGTTATGTCAGGAGGCGCGTGTGGGAACATGAGTTTACTGGCATAGTATTTCCGGTTATTCCACTGACGTCTCATCGCGCCTTATTGTTTGGCGCCCCGGACAGCTTCCCGTCTGGCTTGCTCCTTAATCCGGTCCTGGTCACTGGCGTCGCAAAGTGACGTCCATGCCAGGAAAAGTGTTTTTGGGTTAGCTTTTCATAAACACAAATTCTGTGTTAATATGAAATGAGAGTTTTGGGGAGAGTCACAAAATCATACAATCTTGGTTAGCGGAACTTTTATCAAATATGAACTCGTCAGTGAATGAAAGTTGGTGGCAGACCCTTCGTCAGTGTTGAAAACATTACGAATACTGTCGCGAAGTCAGCAGAAATCGGCGCGGTGTGCTAGTAGGCAAATTGACATATCCAATACAACTATTGGCAATTCCTTTGAAAGCGAAACATAAGTAGATTTACTCCTGAGTATTCAGTGTTGCACCAGTCAAAAAAAGGGGGGGCGGATTACTTTCAAAGTAGGTGTTGGGGTAAATCTTTTAAATATAGAGAAATAAGAAGACCTAGCCGCGGCTGCTCGATTGCTGGGATTGCTGGTTCTGACCCCGCTGCGTGCAAAATTGTTCGTGTCTTCTGTTTATTTTGTGTTGTGTAGGTAGCGGCCTCTGCGACTAGCTGATCACTTTCGTAGCGGTTCTACTGCGTGTGTGTGTTGGGGTGGGTGGGTGGGTGTGTGGGTGGGTGTGTGTGTGTGTGTGTGTGTGTGTGTGGGTGGGTGTGTCTGTGTGTGTGTGTGGGTGTGTGTGTGGGTGTGTGCGTGTGGGTGTGGGTGTGTGTGTGTGTGTGTGGGTGTGTCTGTATGTGTGTGTGTGGGTGGGTGTGTGTTTGTGGGTGTGTCTGTGTGTGTGTGGGTGTGTGTGTGTTTGTGGGTGTGTCTGTGTGTGTGTGGGTGGGTGGGTGTGTGTGTGGGTGTGTGTGTGGGTGTGTGAGTGTGTGTGTGGGTGTGTGTGGGGGTGTGTGTGTGTGTGTGTTTAACTACGTTGTCTAGCAAAATCGACAATGAGGCAGTCTAGGGCCGAGTTGGGCTGTTGCACCACGGGAGAAAGTTGGCCTGGAGAAAGGAAATTACATAGAGAAGATCTGTGTGGTTTAAACTTTATTCCGGTGTCACGGTAGTTAAATAGAACCTTGGTGACTAAGACTCATGTGAATGTAGTACAAATTGTGAGAAATAAAATGCGGGAACTTTTGTTCAGTAAGTTTGAGGGATAACAAAGATGGATAATGCTAAAAACTTTATGAAGGGGCTTGAGCGAAATGGATTGTGGTCGAGTTTCACGGATCATATTCACTGGGGATTGAACGTAATGGCGAGCTCTTTTAATGCTGAAAGAATCCTTTTACTAATAAGTGTTTGCTTATTCTTAATTTTCAAAGTGCAACAGGACGCTTCACTCCGAATAAAATAAGGCACTGGAGTTAACTTCCATTTTAAAAAATTCTTCTTTTTAAGAGTTAACTTCAATTATGGGATACCAACTTTGTAATTTCCACTGCAAGAACTAACCGAACGAAGCTGAAAATGCTGTATTTTGTGTACCCAGTTACAAAAACAAACTTTACTGTTCAAGTAAGATTCACAGTTTTCATTCCCGCAGAATAAAAGGTTAAATTTTACTTTCAAAATCTTCGATGGTACGAAAGACTGCTACGGACGTACACTTTCTTTCTTCACACAGTCTGCTTAATGAAGCTCGCTGGCGAACACAAGAACAGGAACTATAAACATGCTTAAAAATTCAGAAAACTTTCCTTATCGTTCAATAAAACTATAAATTTGGAATCTGTTCTAAAGTTTAAAATCTATATCCACAAGTTTTTTTGTAATCTCCATGTGCATGTAACTTGACGGTAAATTTACTAATTGGAATTCTTGGTGGACATTACCCTAGAAAGCGGATTGTTTCTCGTATTGATCACCATGTCCGCCAAGTTCACGTGGCGTTTCGTAGCAGGCCTTTAAAAGACGGGTTTTATCTGTGATTTCGCTAAGAAGCATTAATATAGTACGATTCTGGTTATACGAACCCTGCAGGAAGTGGACAAGTATTTGATTATTTTTGGCAAACTAGGGCTGCCGTGGGTAAGACACAGTTGCACATAGTTTCTCTTTGAAACTATACCGACCAAAATGACCTGACTCCTCGCTTGACTCGTTTTGAATGGGTGAGTTATTTTCCATTAAGACAGGAATGTTCAGAATGACGAATTCCACTGTATCTCATTTCGCTACAAATTTCTGTGCAGTCGCAAATGGAATGGCCCAAATCTGAGAAAGCGTTTATTTAAGAGAAGTCACTTAGATAAGAAATGAAGCTCTGTAGATGTTTTTAAAGTTTTCTAAGATCAATATCGGAAATCAATAAACTATCAAGTAACTGAAGTTTACTTGATTAATTAAGGTATTGACATCTTAGAATCCTCCACTTCTTAAAGTGCAAGAAATTGTCTTTATACATGGACTCTGGTTATGGGCTCTCACACGCTCTGGCCTGTGAACACTTAAAGAAGAACGAGAACCTCGCTTGAGCTGTAAGCGTCTGTAACCTTACTTTCAAGATATATAAACGTCAAGACTTTCTATATATTACCAAAATATGTTCATGAGCCACAGCACTATCGAGTGAGGGTGATGAGAAGTATCATGTCAGGACCTCATGCAGAGTTGTGACGGGCGTCTTAGAAAGGCTTTCCCCGTTCAGTCTGCTATGTATACCTCATGCGGAGTTTGGAGACGCCTCGTAGGGCAACTTTTGTCAGTCACACATGGAGGTTTTTGTGTCGTTGAATAAAATGCGTCTGTGATAATTACTACTAAAATAAAAGTTGTTAAGAACGTATGCTGAAAGTGTGAGAATAGGATGCTCAGGAAGGCGTTTGGGCCAAAGAGGGGGCAGGTAAGAGGAGAATGGATGAAATTCGGTAACGAAGAGCTTCAGGATCTGTATTGCTCGCTGAATGTTATCCAGGTGATGAAACAAAGAAGAGAGAGATGGGCGGGGCAAGTGGCACGTACGGGGAGAGGAGAGGCGCGTATAGGGTTTCGGAGGGGAAACCAGAAGGAAAGAGATCACCTGGAAGACCTAAGCGTAAATGGGAGGATAATGTTGGAGTCTATGTTAAGGGGATTGTTCGGGAGGGCGTGAAGTGGATTGGTCTGGCGCAGATAGGGGCAGGTGGTGGGCTCCTGTGAACAAGGTAGTGAATTTTCAGATTAAATAAAATACGGGGCGGCATTGGTAGAGTAGCTGAAGAACTTGTCGCTTTTCAAGAAGGATTGTGATCCACTTAGTTTTTATCGCAAAAGATACGTGAAGTACAACGTGGTCACTTGACCGAAGTATAAGTTCTTACGGGATATGTTCGTGCTTCAGTGTCTGCTTGGTTCTGGACCTTTTGTGACAGCGTAGTGGTCTCATCTTCAAGGGTCAGGAGGTCAGTTGACTCTTAATTGTCCAGTGCTTTTTCGTTCTACATATAAATGGAAATGACCTTATTTAGATACGGCATTTGGGGTCATATTTTGTAACCGTTTCTTGCATCTAATGTGGTTTACTAACAAACGTAATTATCCTCGCCAAGCGAAGCTTCCTGAAGCGTCCTGAAGGCTTAATCCTGAAGATATAATGTCTTGCGCACCCGGGAACAAATCCCTCTAAATTTCTATACATAACACCTCTAATATGGCCTTATAATACTGCAGCTTTTGCTTACCAAGCTACCTAATATCTTTAGTAGCTCTTTATTTTCTTCAAACTATTAAAAACTTACATTCCATTGTTTTGTTTCATCAGGTTTTAGTATTTACTTTGATCTCAGTCTTCTGTTTTGTTAGGTAAACACATATACATACTCTAACACAGTAAATTTTGAAAATAAGTCTGTTTATATGCAACTGCGCCTTTCGTATTAAAATTGTAGTTTTGTGGCATTATAACATAGTTTGTGTACTTCGATCCATGTGTAACACGCCTCTGCTCAGTCGTCGGCATAACAAGAGTCCCAGTCTATTATGCACATCACGGTTATTAGCAAACATTTCTAAAAGTGAGGAAGCAATCTGCCACAGGTTGAACTGACTGACAAATATTTATGTGCAGAATCTACAGGCAATAAAACCGACAGAATATTTATGTATTTAAGGAACTGTACCTGAGGAAGACAATTTAAATGCAAATACGAAGCAAATTTTGTAACATTTAATATGATTATTAGTACATTGTAACCTATTTTACACACAAAAGTCACATACAAGTTCCATTTCCAGCCACCGCACAAAGCAATTTTTACGCTCCTGCATGTTTTGGCTGGGTATTGTAGCCAACATCAGGGAACCAATGTTACAAAGACATGTGTATGTGTATACCATTTGCTGATGTACAGTACGCTACTTATGTCTTTGTAATACTGGCTCCCTGATGTTGGCTACAATATGTAGCCAAGATATGTAGGAACGTAAAAAATTGATTTGTGCAGTGGTTGGAAATAAAACTTGTACGTGTAAGGCAACTTCACGGAATATGTGTAATACTAAGTATACAAAGAGTCATTTACACAACTTAACGAGCTATTCAACATTTCTTTCAGACAACACATTATTGACTAACTATGAAGTGAGTAATCGATAAAAGGTTGTGTTTGGATATTTGCCGACTTTTCTTTCTTAAGAAGATAATCGTATGCTTATGACGTGGCTATGCTCTGTGTGTGTGTGTGTGTGTGTGTGTGTTTTCCCATTTAAACATTTAAAAACTAGACATATTTTAACGAAACTAAGTGCAAATAATGTGCTGCTGAACCACACCTCAGCACCCTAATTTTTAATTCCATTGGATGCAGAGAAGAAATTTTAGATAATTCTTGTTACGCTTGAGGAAAAGCCAGTGCTCGAGTGTAGCGCCATTGTTGGAATTCGGAGAAAATACAAATTATGCAGTGAAGCTTTTCTTCAGAACTACGCCAGCAATGAATAAAACTGTACGTGTTTGAATGTGAATAATGTACACCGGTGAATATAAATGTTAAAGGTTTTTGTTCGTGTGATTTAATTTTACGTCATTGGTAACAAAGAGATAGTAATTTGTATTTTTCTTCAAGTAGGAATTAAAGAGCTGTGATTTCTGCCTCGAGCCCCTTGTTGGTATCGCCGCCACTTAGCGACATTATAGACATCTGTTTAACCATATAATCACATACGCTAGACATTCAGCTAAACATTTTCACTTTTTTACTCCTTGGTACGTTTTCATTTACTTAGCCACTGCCTAGAACAGGACGTACAAGGTTGCCACTGCTACTGATGCTCCAGGTTAAGCATTGTTCTCTGCATGCTAAACTGTTTTAAATTCCTGTTTCCCCCGTTTCTCATTTCTAAGAATTTTGCTGGCAAGCGGGAGTGAACAGTATTAGATTTACGACGTTGTAGAAATTCGTACAGCTGCTAGTGCCTTCTTACGCAGTGAACCTAAAGATTCAAGCAAAAGTGGCATGTATTACTGTATTCTTTGTAAATATTATTTTCTATGCGATTTTAGAAAATATACTTTTGTTAGGAAACGTTGTTGGTCGCTACTGATCTCTTACGCAATACCACTTGCCGACTTTCAACGTACGTTGTGGAAGGACATCTACATTACAACCCTAAACACATCGAACCCTCTCCACCGCCGGCATTTATACTGCGCTAACGTTTTTCCACTGAATGTGAGAGGTAGCATAAACCTGTCAGTGATTGCCGTTAGCCTTTCATGTGATCAGGCCAGCCGATCCCAGTGGCCGCGCGGTCTAAGGCGTAGGTCTGCGGCCGAGCGCTTGCTGGGATCGTGGGTTCGAATCCCACCGTGGGCATGGATGTTTGTCTCGTACAGTGTTTGTGTGTTGTCAGGTAGAGGGGCCGATCCGTCGTCCAGAGGAGTCCTACCGGCTGCGGTGTGTGTTTGAGTGTGATCGAAGTGAAAGTAAAAACCCTCTACACCTACTGTGAACAAGTAGGTAGAAGAAGGAAGGACTACGAAACGAAACGTAATCAGGCCATTATAATATTTTATATTGGAGTTTTCTCTATGTTGTACGTATGTAAGGCTGTGAAAGGTTTTAACGTGAAGTATAACACCCACGGCACGCATTTTTCTCCAAGTATAAAAAGACAGAGAAAATCTACCTTGGAACATCCACCTGTTTCTTTTCTTACCAGTGATTGCATACACAGAGCTAATGGGCATCACAATGCCTCCCACTGTTATATCAGCAGCTGCCAAACTCATGATGAACATATTTGATACCTGGAACAAAACAAGACACAATCATTCTTAACAACAAACGTCATTTCTTCTCTTTTGTGAGAGGGTATATCCCCCCTAGTGTTACGTTTCTAATACTGCATGCATGAAATTCAGTTGGGGAGTAAATGGAGATAGCAACATGGCATTCGTGGCTGCGTACCAATACATATTACGAGATGATTTGAATGAGACATAAAATTTACTTAAGCTATGCAAAAGTGATCTGTGGAAATATTTAATTTCCGATAGAAGTTCTTAGTAATGCTGGCTTAACAAGTTGTTTGATTTCTGAAGGAACTTTCTTCGGTTCCTCACATTGCGTACGGTGTCTCATTGGCACATTGTACAGATATCGGGACAGGTTGTATAACCTTCCACAAGTAAAGAATATAAACACACCGCCTGGGAACATCCGTTTTTTAATACATTTAAAGCTCGGAGTAGCTCATGCTGAAAGATTTTCCGTTGGCTGCTTTTCGGCCAGGGTGGTATTTGTCTGTGTTTTACATAGTGTTCTAATAACTTGTGGTTCGTTATGTTACGATTTCTGAGGCCGGGAGGGTGGTCGATCAGCTCCGGGGAACAAGGGACTTGCCTACGCCACGAGGTGATTTGTGCCTCACTGTGGATGTGGAAACTTATAATAGTCTGAAAAACGAACTACACAACCACGAATTTGCATGTATGCATATTTTCCTTGCTGACGTTCGCATAAATCCAGCTGAAGCACGACGCCTGTATGTTGACAAGTTCCCCCAAACCCTGGGGAGTACTACAAAATGGAGACTTTATACTGGTACGCAATTCAAAAACGGAAGGACGGCACTGCATTAGTAGCAATATGTTCAAGGCAGTTTAGTTTCTGGGGTCGCATTAATGCACAAAATGGCTAATAACTTTCTTCGCTTCTTTGATTAACTGTCTAGTAATAGCTCCAAAAAAGCTGGCTTTTCATTGTATGACGCTGTGCAAGCCTGGCCTAAGCGCTGAACTGGACTAAGCCAGCTTATTTTTATAGGCACACTCGCAGAATCATACTTTGGAAACAGCGTTTAAGGAAGACACCTAAAAATTGTGGACATAATGGCTTATAGGCGTGTTCTGTGTGGTCTAATATATTTAATATAGCGAGTCGCTGCGGGCTGGACGGTTTCAGGGATCGAATCCCGGTGGAAGCCAGGTTTTCCACAACCGTCCAAACTATTCCTGGCTCCCACCCAGCCTCCTATACAGTGGGTTCCCGGTTATTATCTGGGGTAAAGCAGCCAAGACTATGTAGCGCCGAGGTTAAAGAAAGAATAGTGCTGTACTTCTGCTGCACTCTGTGTCTTCATGGCATATTATACTTTGAATTTTAGCCTTTTTAAAAAGAAATGTAGACATATATAGATTTTTAAGAGCTGTAAATCACAATAGAGACGTTTCTGGACCACACTGTGTTTGCATTTTTACTTGTTTATGACCATATCACATATGCTTACTCTTACTAATCGTAATAGTAAATCGTCCAATATAAATATGTGCCGTAATTTAACGGTACGAAAATGTTTTTGTAGTTAGTCCTTCAGTAACAAATGTTACCTGAAGTACACCAACCGCAGGAAACATTATTCAAAACAAAAACTGTGGGCAATTACAACGTTACAGTGACTAAGAAAATGCACATAACTGCTGGTGTTAGGAATATCTGACCAACGCTTACAGTTATAGGAGCGGTTTAGTTGGTAGTCGGTTTCAGTACAGGTTTCCATTTGTTGACGTACATATATTTGAATTTTTCATGTTGTTTAATTACTATGTTTTGCTCCTGTCAGACCATAGGCATAGGCAGAAAGTTTTAAGATATATTCGACGTCCGTATTAAGTACCAATGCATTAACAGGCGGTGAACCTGAATGTGAAGTAACAGTGTGTGACTATGAATAGGTTCGTAAAGGAAATGCCTCCTGAAAATGCACAACGCGTCGAAGCAGATCGTGGATGCACTAACAGCTCGCTATTTATAAGTAATTTCTATGTCGATGATTTGAATCTTCAACATCGCCGCTGAGAGAACCTCAACTAACTCATGACGTGTTGTTATTGATGTAGTCTTAAATTATGCGATGCATTAACACAGTGCAGTGGGTGGAATACTCGTAAATGTGAATGTGCAGTACGGTTGGAGGTTCGCGTAATTTTGATAATTAAAGGCCTATCAAATATATATAAAGTTTGGTTGAAATATCACTTTGTGAAAGAGGTAAAGTAAAATTAATGAAAACACCGTCAATCACAACACTTTTGTAATGGTTGTTTATTCTAATAATATACATTATGTTTCGGTCTGTTTCGGTCATCATCAGGCCTGTTTAATTTATCCTTCCTCCTAATACTTTTTTTTATTTGGATATACCTGATTGTGACCAAAAGAGCCCGAAATATGTAATATAAAATCATACTAAATAACCACGTATGCAATTGTTGTGATTGAGGGGATTTTTATTAATTTTATTTCGTATCAAATACATTTTGTTTATAACCAGTATCATCAGCACTACAGCTTTCAGGTTTCTATGTGCCCTTTTAACCCATGTACGTATTGCTGCACTAGTTTCCGCACTTTCAGTAACCTTGTCGTTCATACAGGCTGTAGTGCCAGCACCAGAATTTGCTTCATAGCACTTGTACTTTTAATATCTAATGTTCGAATTCTGGAGAAGTTTATTTCTTTTGCTTCACATTTCCGAACGCCTTAAAATGAACTACTTACATTTAATTCATTATCGGGACTTACATCCACCCCTCCTCACCTTCAATCTTTAAACATCCTCAGAATTTCTTTGAAGTTTGGTGTTTTAGTGTATGTTAATATTTCCAAGTGAATTTGATGTTGGTTTGTATCGCTAACACTCGGTAAAACGAGCCTTTCTTCTGATAAATAACACATAAATTTATAAAGTTTCTAAAACATAAATGTTTCGGACCGTCATACCAACTGTTTGGCCATCATGTGATATGAAAACTCATTGCTTTATATGACTTATATTAGAAGACGTTTCGGTTATCACTTAGAGCTGCATGTAGAGAAACACAGGGAAGATGATGAGTAGCTCAATACAGTGGAACCTTGTGCCATTTATTAGCATGACAACAGTATGTCTGTGTATGAAGTAAATTAATATCAATGCCAATGAAGCATGTACAATTATAAGTAATTAATTTGGGAAATTTGTGCATTTCGTCGGCGTAAGCCAAAACGTTTGCACTGTTGTGCTCAACTCTCAAGGGAACTAATTAGGACGGTATTTTCAAATGGATTATTTAAAAGTTTCTTCATTATTAAGCAGCAGTGCACTTCCTCCTTCTTATGTAGGGTTATAGAAATATGCCACAGGCGCTGGTATAGCTCTTTTAACGACGCTTTATGCATTGCATAATATATGCTGATTAGAATGAAAGGTTGGCTGTGTGATGAGCTGGTGAGGCTTATGGAGAAGATGACTGCTAATATTTCGAGGTGTTATTAAAACATTTGTTGCAAATCCTGAGAAAAACCACCGTATTTCTATTAACATACCCGGCCTCGGAAAGAAAAATCGAACCAGTTCCTTCCACATACAAAGCACGAACAAGTCACTGGCCCGCGAATGTTGTTGTCATGCGAGTCGTAGCTGGTTTTGTAGTATGGGAAAACGTGGGTCGAATTGTGGACGCACGGAATACTGTCAGAGCGCTCTCGTGTGGAATGCTGAGTTCAGACAGGCAGTATCGACACTGTACTGCCATAGGGAGCACTGACAGTGCTCTGAAACGGAGTACTGACACAGTGCTCTAATACGGAGTACTGACACAGTGCTCTAATACGGAGTACTGACAGTGCTCCGACACGGAGTATCGACTCAGTGCTCTAATACGGAGTACTGACACAGTGCCCTAATACGGAGTACTGACAGTGCTCCGACACGGAGTATCGACGCAGTGCTCTAATACGGAGTACTGACAGTGCTCTAACACGGAGTGCTGCCACAGTGTTCTAATACGGAGTACTGACAATGCTCTAACACGGAGCGCTGCCACAGTGTTCTAATACGGACTACTGACAGTGCTCCGACACGGAGTATCGACGCAGTGCTCTAATACGGAGTACTGACACAGTGCTCTAATACGGTGTACTGACAGTGCTCCGACACGGAGTATCGACGCAGTGCTCTAATACGGAGTACTGACAGTGCTCTAACACGGAGTGCTGCCACTGTGTTCTAATACGGACTACTGACAGTGCTCCGACGCGATATATTGGTGCAGTGTTCTCACACGAAGTATTGACAGTGCCCCGATACGGAATACTACATTTAAAAATACATGTGCGGATCGCATAAATTCGTTCAGTTTAAACACCAAAAGCAAAAACATTGTCTCCTGCTGTAGTCTGTTAGGCATTTAATTAACTGTGACCTTGCGGAAAGCCAGACACAGTAAATAAAATGCCAGCCGCTCCACGAACCTGTAATCTATTTGGCACAGGCAGAACTTTTTCAACATTTTGTCATCTAAGTCGTCTTCTTACCAGTTTCCACTATATCCTCAGAAATGTTACGCACAAATATTATGGGTAGAGCTTTGGTCGGAATTAGTAAAACAATTCTAATATTAAACTTTTCAACTGTTATTTAATGACACTCTAATATAAAACTAAATTAGGATTGAGGTACATGCTGGATACAAGGAAAACAGATTTGTTTACAGACTGGTGTTTATATAGAGATTTTATTAAATGTTATTTATTTTATTTTTTATGCTATTTAATTCTAACGAGTTTTTGCATTTTGTTGTATTCACCACACAACCACAACCGCTTTAATAAATAAATTTGTTTGTAAATGTAAACAGAGTTAGATGCTGTCCTCACAACTTGTTTTAGTTTAAAAGTTAAAATTGGCTACATGTTTCAACCACCCAGGTTGTCATCATCAGGCCTTATTACAAATGGAATAAGGCCTGATGATGACAACCTGGGTGGTTGAAACATGTAGCCAATTTTAACTTTTAAACTAAAACAAATTGTGAGGACGGCATCTGTTTCTACATTTATAATATACTCACAACGGTATGCATTCCATAAAAATTTGTTTGTTATCTCTTCGTAAAAACTCTATACGCTGCCCAAACTTATAATGACATAGCTTAATGTATTGCTACATGTAAAAACAAAGAAGGTGTTTTAGATGACGCGTTGAAGCCGTTACCATTGACACCACATCTTGCTTCGGCTCCTCCCTCCGCAGTTGTTTCTTTCCCCTTCTGAATATAAATGTCAGTATAAATGTCAGTACGGCTTTAATATTCTGCCTGTAATGCTGACTATGTTTATTCAGTGCAAAGTATGGGAGAGTTCAGTGTACACCGTTCGAAAAGCTCGGACGTGAAGAGCAATTTCCACTGGTTTTAGCATAATTCGTAATCATCCTACTCTTTCCTACTAGACACTAGTTAGCCTGCCTGTTGAAAACGGTGATCAGACACCTTAGGAATTCACAGTATTTGGCAATAGAATTCAGAAATGCCTTCGTAAGGCATTTTGTATCTAAGGGAAACTTGTGACGTAAACGTAAGGGACTAAAAGAGTGCGGTGAGCCATAAAAGGCCTAATACTGTATATTTTATTACGCTGCAGTGACAAGACTGGCGCGAATTGCTCTCGTCGCTACGTTCTTTCGAAGTACATGTTATTCTGTAACAGCTGGCTGTATTTCCGCTGGTCAAGAAATTATTGATTTCATGGCAGCCGCAGCTTTATCGTATATTCTAAGCCAGTTCAGTCCAGTCTACAACTTTAATCTTATTTTTCATTTTAATATTATCCTCCCAGTAAGGCCTACTTTTTATAGGCTGTCGCTCGCTTTGAAGTTTTCTGACAGTAGGTTTAGGCGCTTTAGATTTCCCATGCGTGCTATATTTCCTACTTATTACAGCCTCTTTGGTTTAATTATCATAACAACGTACTGTCAATTGAATAATGTCAGTCATGAAAGTTCTAATTTTTTTATATTCTGCAGTCTTTTTCACCGAGAAGATTTTGGTAAGATTTCGATTACCATTCAGATCTTCTTATTTTTCCTATGAAGTTTAATTTAGAAAAGATGATAGGATGTTGTAGAATAGAACGAATAATGTAAAACACGTCACTTGAAGATTCAAGTCTTTTTGGATGTTAAGCAGTAATATGCCAGGAGAGTTGAAACACCAGCAACACCGCTCAAATCTCTCAACGCAAGATCATTTCCAAACTTAGTTTTTTCTCTTCTGTTTCTTTCAATGCACTAAAATCTTCTATAAAATTTCGAGTTATTTTTATTTATTTTTTGGGCGGAATGGAAGTGGCTGCATCGGTATTATGGCCGCCAATAGGCTGTGCCATGGCTCAGGTGGTTGGTTGGGAGTCTCTCACCGCGGAAGCCGATTTCGATTCGAAAGCAGTCCGTTATGGATTGTTGCAGATGACGTGGCACTCAGAGAGGTTCCTCTCTGAGTGTTTACGTATTCCTCTGTTAGTAACATTCCACCAGTGCTCCGTACTGGTACGTTATCATATACGCTATAATTTTAATACTGGCTATTAAAAGCGCGGTTAAATAAAACACGTGCCTGTTGTTCACAGGCTGACAGATGAAGAAATGTGGAACACAGGGTCATTTTATCGACGGGAAAGGTCCAAATACTCAGAGAACGACACACCTGAGTCGATCTTTGTTCACCACAAATCCCACATGAACTATCCTGGAATAAAACCTGGGTCCCTGTGGTGAGAAGCCGGCGGCTATTCCTCTGAGCTACGGCACTCCCTATATTTTTGGTTCTGTAACTGTTACATGAGTCTCATTCCATATTTTTGCTTGCGTGTTTTCATGTGCTTACCTATAGACATATACAGCCACATACATTATGAACCTACTGCTGTCACTACAGTCTTCGTATATTCTGCTGTTGTATTTTCTTCATCCTAGTTGAAAATGAAACCCCACCTCCCCAATGGCCCTGCGTCACTCCTCGCAAAATAACAACGTAGTAAAAAAAGAGTACGAGGTTTTACTGCCCAGAAAAATAGGCAGTAGGAATGGATACTTTACACTGCAGCTTTCCATCACAAGCGCTCGTCAAAATGTCAATAACTGTTGTCATTTTAATAATAAAACATCACAGCAAGACTCCTTTTTATTATTTACTTTTCGTCCACAAGTCATCCTTAAAAATACTATTATGAATATAGACAGGAGACTGAAAACACAGTTAGCATTCCTGATTAAACGTATTAACTCAAGAGGCTTTTAATTACATCTTTCCAGAAACATGCTGTCATTTCGTTAGAGTTGCCTATGCATGTATACAAATTGTATCCTTATGTTGTTGTTAGTTTCTTCATGTCCAGGAATGAATTTCAGGCAGAATGGTTTTAGCATTTCTCTCTGCTTCAATGGGGGGGCCGCGGTGGCGCAGTTGGTTGAGGCGCTGCGCTACAAACCAGCAGGTCGCGGGTTCGATAATCCTGTCGGTCGCACTATGGCCCTGGGGTCGACTCAGCCTCTAACAGAAATGAGTACCAGGAATATTTCCTGGGGGGTAAACGCGGCCGGTGCGTAGGGCTGACAACCTTACCACCTTCATGTGCCGACTGTCTAGAAATCTGGGAGCCTCGACCTCCTGGAACCCTGTGGGCCTGTCCAGGCCTGTAATGGGACTGCTTTACCTTTTTTACCTGCTCTGCTTCAATGCAGAGTGCTTTTGCCATTTTCCTTAGTCACCCTACTCAAATTCTGAGAGACTGTTGAAACGTGTAGCAACTATACCCACCCACATCCTTTCCAGCTCTTCATTTATTGTCGTCGTACCACGAGGTATTTATATGGAATTCGGATGAAATATTGTCATTAAATACTCAAAAGATCGAGACTACTGCTACTGCTACTGCTACTGCTGCTATGTGTCTACAAGTGCGTGTGTCTTGTTAACTAAAAATCCTAATCATCATTTATCGTCACTTATTTTTCTTTCCATGTCATTCTCATCACGTAAATTCTGATTCGTCGCTGCACACTCAATACAGTTAAACAGCATCGTTAAATAAAAATGTCGGTAAATCAATCCTCATATGAGCAGGCTTTATAATCTGAGCACATGTGAATGTAAAACTGTGATTTAAGGCCACTTCCTCAGCGTAATATAGACTTTGTGTTAGAATGTGCATGTTTCTGTTCATTTTAAAGTGGGTGTAACGCACGTGGTGATCACGAATTTGTTTTGTGCTAAATTGTGTCCAGCTCTTGGCAGAAAGAGTGAGAGTTGTTCACCCATGGTCTGATTTATCTGCAGTCTGAGTGCCGTAAAGCCAATGGGGCAATCACATGGTTTCCGTTAAGATGCGGAAAAGCATGAACAGCCTCTCCATATACCCTGTTCCCTTCAATGCAGGATCGTTGGAACTCGCCGTAGGAATATATTGCCTCATTGTCGCAAGTAGAGGGAACGTTGAAACAGAAAACTATAACCTTTACACCTAACATCCAGGCGAGTGATGGAAGTCCTCTGTAGTTGGAAGGTTCAGCGTTTGGTTATGGAACCAGTGGCCGACTGTCCTGAATATTTTGCAAGGAAATGTGCACAAGTATTTATTTTAACTCTACAAAGCGTTAATATTAATGCAGATCTTAAACATCACTGGTATTGACTGGTACGAAAGAAGATTGATCAGAAAATTTTACATGGATCAGAGTGTCGAAGTACGACTGGGCTAAGGGGACGCAAAAAGTGTGAAGACTGGAAGAAGAATTAGAAAAGGATGCTGCTTTTCGCAGATTCTATTCAACTTACGCAGCGAGTACTGCACAAAGGGAGCTCTGGAAGGGACTGGAGACTTCAAAATACGAGGAAAAGTAATTCGCACTGTGAAATATGTAGATGGCCTTGTGCTACTGGCCAAGGGAGAAGCTGTACTGTAGGTCATGTTTGATACAATAATTGAAATTGGAAGATGCTATGGAATGGAATGGAAATAAATGTGGAAAAAGCTGATGTAATAAGAATCTCAAGGCAACCATCCCAAGTACAAATCATGGTCCATCAAAAACAACTGGAGAATGTGGAATATTCCAAATCTCTGGGTAGCCTGATAGCACGTAAAATTAAATCGAGAATTGGCGTGGCAATAGCTGTTTTCAACAAGAAGAATTTTCACCAGCATATTGCACTTAAATTTAAGGAAGAAACTAGAAATTCTACATTTGGAGCGTAGCTTTATATGATGCTGAAACTTGGACACTTCGGAAAGCAGATCAAAAATTCATTGAAAGTTTTGAAATATAGTGCTGGAGAAAGATGAAGGAGATAATGTGGACCGATCGTGTGAAAAATGAAGAAATATTACACAGAGTCAAGGAGGAAAGAAGCATCCTACATACGATAAAAAGAAGGAAGGCTAACCGGATTGGTCATACCTTGCGTAGGAACTACCTGCTAAATCACGTAATTAAAGGAAGGATAGAAGAGACAGGAAGACGAGGAAGAAGACGTAAGTAGCTACTGGATGACCTTAAGGAAAGGAGAGGACACTAAAAGTTGAAAGAGGAAGCACTAGCTCGCGGACTCTGCGGAGAACTGGCTTTGGAAGAGGCATGGACCTATAGTAGGGCTACGTGATGATAATAAGCCACACAGTAGAAAGTACCTCATTAAGTTGCCTACCAGAAAACCACAAAATATCTGCTTTTCATTGTTACAAATCTTTCTTTTTACCGATGTCTTACGTACCAGCAGTTTTGTCTCGCATACTCTAGCGCCGTACGAGGGTGGCAACTTCTCTGACACATCTGTAGCGCAGTCAGTATAAATGTATACGATTTTGTTTAGGATTTATTTTTGCTGTGTGAGATATGAATACGACTGGTGATAAGGTTGTTACACCGTGTAGGGAGACTGGGGAGAGAATTATATATATATATATATATATGTGTGTGTGTGTGTGTGTGTGTGTGTGTGTGTGTGTATACTGGTGCATCATGAATGAGGGGAGTGTGTGTGAGAGCATATTTAATTTTGGAACTCGGAAAGTAATGGGTTTGAGGGGAAGAGAAAAGGACAGTGAGGTACATACGATTTTGTAAGATACGGAATGCAAAGTTGGAGGGAAATTTTCCTGACGAAGAAATAGTTAAATATAAAAAGGGAAACGTGTATAAAAACCTAATTATGTTCACAAAGACCAAGAGGCTTAGAAATTTTGAGTAAAATTTATATAGGGCAAAATGTAAATGGGATAATCGAATGAAGGTAAAACTTTAGTAGGGAAAATTTTAAGACACTTGTGACAACAAAAGACTCTCAGCAGTCATTCGCCGCCTTAAACAAGGGATGTCTGAGTTCAGCAATCAGTAGCAAGTAGTCCAGCTGTAAGTATTCAGTAATAATTGCAGGAAAAGTCAGCGTGATAAAATCGACCGTAACATAAATTTGCAGACTTCATTTTTATATATTCATGCTTGTAAGAGACTGCCAGCATAAGGTTATTTCAGGTGACAGGGGCATCCTCAGCTTGACAGACATAAGGCAATGTACTGATACATCATTCTAGCCAGTGAGGAAATATCAAACATTGTGGAAGGATTGAGTTCAAGGAGGTTTAGTGCATAGGAATTTAATGAATCTGTAAGAATTTAGTTTTAAGTGTCGACGATGATGCCGTTGGCTGCCAGGCCTAACGCCCAGGTATTTCTCTCAGCCAGTACACAAGATTAAATTTTCACTTTCATGGATAGTATTAGTGTTAGGTGTGAGAGAATTATATTAATTTAATTAGTGTTGAAGTAAAGTAAGTTTGAAAACACAAATGCTTGACATATAATTATCAGTTTGTTGCAAATATTCGCAGGCCTCTAGCAGTTTTCTTACTCAGTGATTATCCAGATTACCCGTACATAACGATCTGCATGATTGGGTTTTGGCACACAAATACCCGTTATAAAAGTAATGAGAAAGGGTAACCGATGATGAATACTTGTGGTATATCGAAATAGACCTAAAATGGCGCATGAAAATTCTTTATTGGGAGAAGCAAAGTGTAACTGTAAATCTAAGTAATGTATCCTGGCAAGAACCCAAAACTTTTTTATTAAATAAGAGATTCTGTAAAACTTCATCGAAGTCTTGATTAAGACAGAAGTATTCTAAATGAATTCGACCTCGCCTTCTGAACAAACAGTGGTGTGACTGTGATTAAGTTGATAATTCAAATGGTTATAATTGATTTTGATTTAATAAATCCATTCTGAGCTGGGTCCTGTTTAAATTTAAAGCAAAAGAAAATCTGATTACGAATACTAATTTCAAGAACTTAGAAAAGTTAGAAAAGTTACATTTGAAATTTAAATAGGTCGGTAGTTACGATATCTGTTTCCTTTGTTCAATGTAGGAAGAACAGAAGCCTGTTTCCCTGTATATGGATAGGTATTTTTAAGTAAGCTTGAATGTGTACTTCAGAACATGAGCGAAAAGCTGACAGGGGTCTTTGATAACAAAACAGCTTATTCTGTCCAAACCGACAGATTCAGACGACTTAAGACACGCATTTCCTGCTTCATATCATCGTCTGAAATGGAAGGAACTTTAGTAAAGTCAGATTAGGTTTGCCTCAGGAAACCTAGGATTAATTACACCTGAAAGACACATAAAGTGGGTAGAAAGTCGTAGGTAAATGCTGACTCAATAAAGTGCGTCTCCGTAAAGCGAGTATTGACGAACTTCGTGGCGTAGAGGCCTTCTTGAGAAGCTAACAGTTCCTCAGCTTGTCAAGAAATTCCCCGTCCTTTATTGAAACCGGAGGTACGTTGCAGTGTTTACAACAGCGTACATTTGTCCTTATCCTGTGCCACATGAATCCAATTCATACCCTACCATCCTGTTTCTTTAAGGCCCATTTTAATATTATCCTACCGTCTACATTAACTTCTTTAAGGTGGTCCCTTTCCTTCAGTTTCCTCACCAAATTCCTTTATGCATTTCTCTTCTCCCCCATACTTGCTGTAGTGCAATTATTCGCAATTTAAATTTGGGCAAAAATTATTTAGCAGTTCTTTTGTATTTAGCAGCACCTTTTCCAAAACTTATTTAGGGTCCAAAACTGTCGGGTACAGATTTAGCCAAAGAAGACAGGCTGCTTGAGTGCTAGATTAAAGTAGTTTAAAATAGCAAGGTAAAGACTGTATTTTTCAGTGGATCTGGCTTTTCTTGTACCGTCTAAACAGCTTATTTCCTTGCTAGATGCTAGGCTCTCGCAGCGATGTTGCTGAATGTTCAAGTGTTTTGGGTGTGACTCTGTGCAAATGAGAAAGTGCTGGCTGTTTTCCTTGTACTGCTTGAATGTGAAAATGAAGGCACTAGGATCCTTCAAAAGTAGGGGAAACTACTTTCCCAGCGACACAGCGTCACATACTGTAAGATGAAAATCCTTATATAAATTCCTTTTTAATAACATCTCACTGAGGAGGAGAAAGGATAAGGGGTGGTAAAGCTTTGTGATAAAAAAGGAACGGCAGCATTGTACTTCCATAGCTTATGTCACTGTGGGAGTAAGATTATGAAGGGCACACTAACTAACTAACTAACTAACTAACTAACTAACTAACTAACTAACTAGCTAGCTAGCTAACTAACTTACTAACTAAATAACTGACTGACTGACTGACTAACTAACTAACTAACTCCATGGAGCAGAGGTCTTCTTGAGAAGCTAACAGGTTCTCAGCTAGTCAAGAGATTCCCCTCATTTTATGGAACCCGAAGGTTCAGTACCGCATTCACAACAGTCCGCCACCTGTCCCTATCCTGAGCCAGCTCAATCCAGTTCATGCCCCCCCATCCCACTTCCCGAAGATCCGTCTTAATATTATCCTCCCATCTACGCCTGGGTCTCTCAAGTGGTCGCCTTCCCTCGGGTCTCCCCACCAAAATCCGGTATGCACCTCTCTCCTCCACCATACGTGCCACATGAAGGGCACACGCGATGATGCTAACTGCTCAGTCTTCGCTCTTCTCTATATGTTCTCGTGCAGAAAGAAGTAATGCTTAATACGTGGCGTGTATGTCGGAAGTTTTTAGCGTAATAGTAAATAAGAAGTGCTTGGTTAGTGACCCGTACGCTTTGAGAAGCGGCTAAGCCCCTGTGACTTTAGAATATTAATAATAATAATTATTATTATAATTATAATAATAGGAGGATCTGAAATATGGCAAAATGCATCCGGGAAAGGCGGGCCTTTGCAAAAGGTGTTCATGATCAGGCTATTATTACTTCATTACTTAACAAAGTGTGTACTTAGTGGTCTATTAATTACAGCAGAAATATGAAGAAAATAGGGCTTCGATGACTAAAGCATGCAGCAGGAGGCAAGCTAGGTTAGCTTCGAGAACCGAACTTTGGAATGCAGCTTAGGCAAGAGCTGTGTCTTCATTAATGTGAAACGTACGGTAGCAACACTGCTCACAGCCGCAGACACTAATTTTTGTTCATTGTTTAGTGTCTTCTTATTTCTGTTCATGTGATTACAGTAGATTACCTTCAGTTAGGTATCAGTCTTATTCCTTTAGAAAATATTTTGAACAAGTTTTCTCGGAGCAACTTGAGCCAGCCGCAACAGTTGTGTGCATGAGGCTCGCGCGGATCGCAGGCCGTGTCATGGTCACCCCTGACATTACGGCGGGAAGTAGGATTTGTGTAGGAACGGAATACAAGTTGATGCATCATAATATAACTAGATACATTTTTTAGATATATCTACACAGAGATATGTAAGGGAATTTTCTGTACAATTCAAGTGCTATGTAATCCGCACGGGCTAGAGCGGTGGTTTAAATTAAATATGAAAGAAATAAAAAGTTATATTCACGCTAAATTTGTTGACAGCCGCTATAATAATATCTTTAAATATGCAGTCGCTTTTAAGATTTTCTTATGTCATTTCACTACCAGCGCAACCATTACCCACACCGCCCTTTGCCCCTTTTACTGCCATCACCACTCCCATTAATTAAGTACAGTGTTTTACAAATATATATAATATGCATTATTCTTGTAACGGTTCGTTATGGTCACCATTTGTGGCTCTGCCTGTGTTGAAATGTGTAAAGTATTCGGTATCATAAGCTATTTGAATGTACAATTTATTCACTGCGGGCACATCTGGTGTCACTAGGTCCAACCGGTGTCTGTCGGTGTGTGGAGAGACAGTTGCTGTTCACATAAAATGTAAAATGCAACCTTCTTTGCTAACATTTTTACTGATTTTTATTTTATTTCATACGTAACAACTAACACAAAGTACAATGAATTTCCAAATAGAAATTTTTGGGGGCATAAAAATTATTTTTTTGGGAGTATAGAATCGATTAGTAAAACAATTTAACATCACGTGTTTCATCTTTTATGTGTAACAAAATTCGTTGCAAATTCATGACCTCTATAAGAGTCCGACTGAATAGAAAATGGCAGGGAACTCTGTTTATTTGAATATGAAGCCACAATTGCCAGTCGCTTGGTAGGCCCAAGTTGTTATTATTACTAGCTGACTTTGCAATGAAGCCTAGTTAGTAAAAACATTGTGAAACCATTCAGAAATGCTAGGATGATTTTTTAAAATCAGACGTGCAGGGTACGTATCGCTGCTCCTAACCTTATGACGGCAGTCACGTGGTTCAGGAAAAAATGCTTTATCTTAAACATGGAAACCGATATGTTATATTCTCGCAATATAACGACATTATATAAGATAAATAACGAAAAGTATATTTTTATTAGATGATTAGTTTATTATTTGTTTTTAATGACGCTTCCTCAACTTCATTACAAAGCGTCGAATGTGGCTTAGTTTCTGAATGCTGAATTGAAGAGAAAACTTTCAGATAACCTCTCGTGGCATGTTTTAGACAATATACCCGGATTTGGTTGGGTACCTGAGATAAACTGCGACGCATTTCAAGAAGTTGGCAGATCTCGCGCTCCGATAAACGCAACTGCAACCTCCAGAACACGAAGAATGTGTGCATGCAGACTACTCCATCATGGAATTCATTTTCTACCCCATTGGAACACTCATATTTCCCAAGTGTGTTATTTTCTACGCTGCCTACTTCATTTGCCTCGATGTTTGTTTATTCTGATGCAACTTCATTGTTATTAAAATTCAGCGCAAGTGACAGATAAATATTTATACATTTTGTTCAACAGTCAACCCAGTGAGGAATATATCACATAAATTTTGTAGATCCGTACTTAAGTCTCAAAATTAAGTAATTATGCTTGAAATGTAGTTTGGAACACAGAATGTAACAAGAGAACTGTAAGTGGGTTCCGAGAGTGGTTGATTACTTTTATCCAATGCTTTTATGTTAAAAGATACGTTTTCTGTGCCCACTGTATTAAGTCATACAGGGTGAGCAGAGTTGTAGCTGCATTCGTCTTTTACTCTTCGCACTAAATGGAGGTGAGTGGTCAGTTTGGATCGCTGTACCACGAGTATGAATCCCTGTACCTATTGGGTGGGCGGGGGAGAGCCTCTCTGGGCGTTTTGGAGGAGAGAAAATTTTCGTGATCCTGCAAGGATGCGAGCCTTATACTTTTCAGCCCATAGCCTAGTCTGTATACTGAGTACTTGCACGTTCGAACGTATAATGGGGATGTTGTGTCTTTCTCTTCCGTGTGCTACTTAACAACGCTCTAATGGCTGAGATTAGACCGTACGTAGCGTCGGTGATTAATGAATGAGTATGGAACAATGGTAGAATGATGCTGAGTGGGAAAAAGAGAAGAATTCGGTGGACACCCCGTCCCAGTGCCACTTTGTCTACCACAAATCTCACTTCGACTGATACGGGATAGAATCCTTTTGAACAATAACGCGGTCATGAGTCTGTCCGTTTGCCATTCCGTCCCTCCGTCTGTTCGCCACAGTCTTTACAGAAACCGCTCGAAAGATTTTGATGCCATTTGATATTGCGTACGGGAGCGTGATCCACTCAACTGTGGAGAAGCTGAAAGGAAGTGGACCACTTGAGAGTTAATAGGGTAGGTAATGTAAAAATATTAAGAAAAACTTTAGGGGAATAGAGTGGAGCAGTGATGCAAATGTATCTGGTTCGAGATGGGGTCTATTGATGACCCTTTGAAATGTGGAAATGGACACATTTTTTTGCATAAGAGGTGGGTATC
The DNA here is from genome assembly GCA_013340265.1 of Coptotermes formosanus. Lineage (NCBI taxonomy): Eukaryota > Metazoa > Arthropoda > Insecta > Blattodea > Rhinotermitidae > Coptotermes > Coptotermes formosanus. The sequence goes on from BLKM01004803.1 coordinate 780,520, forward strand.
TTGATGTTCAATTAAGAGGCTGCTGTATTTCAAGAAGTATTTTGCTTTATGGAGTTTGTTGTTTTGTTCCATATTCTTGCAAAACATTTTTTCACTTTTTCCTTGTGTTCTGTTCAGTTTTTACTTCTGTTATTGCGTTCCTCTAATCAGTTTCTTTATTTAGTTTTGTACTTCTATGCGGCGCTCCTTTTTGACTACAGGTTTTGTTGTTCAGGACGTACAGAACTCAGTACCAGCAGTACTGCGATATATGGTGGTAAAATATCTCACTATAATTTGTTCCGTTTTACAGAATCGAGATATTTCCTTTTGTTTTATTGTACTCTGTGTGGGGTCGGTATATGCTGTTGAAAGAAGTTCTGCATTATTTGTCATTATTTTCAACTGAGAGTCAGTATTCGTAGAGTAGTCTTGACGTTTGGCATCCCGTTGATTCACCTAAAGGTACTACTGTTTAATTCATAGCGCAGTTGTGTGCTTGGTGGTGTTCATCACTGTAGACTTTATGTGGTTTTTCGTAGCTATTTTTGTGTTAAATTCTAACATAAAGGGTTGTGTCCTAAAACAGCTTTGCTTTGTGTTTCTGTGTGTGCGTGCGTGCGTGCGTGCGCGCGCGCGCGCCCTCCCACGGCATGGATATGTACGTAAAGAGTGTGTTCGTTCCCTGAGATGACATATTACATATTATAATCCCGTAAAAATTTTGAAAATTTTGTTGAACTGTAGAAGGTACGGCCTTTGTTATGAATTTCCTGTTTCAATTCAAAAGAAAGGCAGGATTACCGTCTGTCCGAAATTACGCCTATTATATTTTTACAAAATAACTGCAGGATAATGGCTGGAAATGAACAGCCACCGGTTGCTTCCAGTTAATTCTACCGTCCAAATGCATTTTTGCGTTATAATATGACGATATGCAGCCCTTGTAGTCGATAGCGTTGCTACGTAACCTACATAGCGGCAACCAACGGAATAAATTGTGAAAGAACTCTAAAACTCCTACATGAACTAAAATGGACTCCAAGAATTTGTGAGAGGAATTTAATATTTTATACCGTCCAACACACATGTGAGATTTGAGTCTCAATATTAATGCACATTTAAAACGTTTTAGAAATTTAAGTATTAAAATTAGAATGCGAGTGGATTAGCGAATGTAAGTACAGACAGAACATAAGAGTCCTGTAGAAATATACTTACAAGTCTGTGGCACATACTAGGACATGTTGCTTCAGTTTTGTTCTAAATGAAAGAGCCGATGAAAAGAGGGTGCAGTACAATTAAATAAAGAGGAATGGTGAAACGCCGAAAAAGTATTCCAAGAGCGCAGATTTTTCCAATAGAAAGTCTCACAGAGCTTTGTAATATTTGGAAGCTGGAAGCAGGGAATATCTACCGACTTTAAACGAAGTAACAGATTTATTGATCTGGAATTGAATGTGGCAGAGGGGCCTTTATTTTTTAGTTCCCTCCTGTTCCGCAGGCGTAGTTGCAACTATATGCTGGAGGAGAACACTGATTTGGACATATTAAAATTCATAGGGGAGTCTCACTGCATGTCTGCTTTCTTTAAGCATCTGCCGCTACATTCTGAATTCTATAAACACAACGATATTTCACAAGGTGTGGTAACATGACTGAAAATTCTTCGGATTTATTCTGCCATTCTACTGGCCTCTAGGGCTACACTGCCTTTATATATTCAAATTTCTTTACATTTGTTACATACTACACTTTTTCAGTAGACATATCCCATTTTAAGATTAATATTTTTTGTTTTTTATCCTCGTCTATTATAACTACCAACTTTTGTTGACTTGCCAACATTCTTACGTAATTGATCCAAATTACAGATAAATATAGAAAAAAATCATGACATACGAATAAGAAAATGAACATGACGTAGTTTAGTCACTATTTCATACATATGCGTATATATCTATGATTTAGCATAACCACCTTTACAAAGACTGCATGATTTTATGTGCTTTGAGTTTGGGGCTGCCGTGTGTTTTCATTGGCGGATACTAACTTGAGTTTAGGAGATAGAAAATGCATGCAAAGCTTTAACCGGAAATCCCGAAAGGCGAAGATTAACATTCGGGAGAACTAGCCATTAATAGGACTACAATATTAAAGTGGATCATCGGGAAGTAGGGTGTTAAGTGTTCAGCCGGATTAAATTGGTGCAGATTGGAGTCCAGCAATGGCCTCTTGCAAATGTAGTAATACCTCCTCTGTTTGATAAAAGGAGGCGAATTGCTGAAGCGCTTGAGTGATTACAAACCTCTTAAGAAGAACTGTGCTCTGTAGGGTTAGCTTGAAGTGCCGTCACGCGGAAGAAATTGAGGAAGGCTAGAAGTAAGAGATGCATCAATCTGGCACATTCAACCAGCATTCTGTTTTCCTTCCGTTCTGTTGGCCAATTTGTGACTAACTTTGGAGCATAGACGTGATACTTATATACCAAGATGTGAAAAACGAAGAAGTGTTATGTAGAGTTAAGGAAGAAAGGAACATCCTGCGTATAATAAAACGAAGGAAGGCTGCCTGGATCCATCACATCCTGCGTATAAACTGTCTTCTAAAACACGTAATTGCAGGAAGGATACGAGGTAGGATAGAAGGGACGAGAAGAGGAGAAAGATAAAATAAGCAGCTACTGGAAGACCTTAAGGGAAAGAAAAGACGCTGAAATTTGAAAAAGAAAGCAGCAGATTGCCCTCTCCGGAGAAGTGGCTTTGGAAGAGGCTATGGACGTTTCGGAACACAGACTACTCAGTGAGTAACACTAACGTGTACGCAGATACCCATAATCTGCTTTCGACCTGAACGGCAGGCAACAGCCGCTAGCATCGTGCCAGTGACTTGACTAATGGGTCCTCTACAGAAATCAGGTTTGACGCTATTCGTCACAGATACGTGATTCTTTCAGCGTGGAAATTAATTCAAAGTCTTCACTGTAACTAACGAATGCTTTGTGGCGACAATCTGACAGCCTCAGAGACCGAAAGCCTGGTGGGCTTTCTTACTATGTGATGATTTCCTGACAGAGTGTGACTGACTAAATACTCCTATATGTATATTAGTGTGACTTCTTATAAATATGTGTGAGGTTATAAGGATTACTAAAAATCTGTGTACCTTAAGTATAGGAATTCTTGTTTTTCCTTATTTAATAACATTTACGATTTTCTGTGGTTAATATGTTATATATACTGCGTACTTGTCATATCGGAACTAGATGTAAGCAGTGATGTATGCGACACCGCAAGAAAGCATTTGTAAGGTGTTTCTACTTCAACTTGCATTGCATTTTTCACTTCGTTCATATTTGTAACGAAAATAATACAGTATTAAATTTCGTTTTCTTTCTTTTAAATTATTATTCAAATTTGATTTCTCACAATTCACAATTTTGATACTGTGCAGCTGTCTCCCTTTCCGATATGTTTTACGAAACGTAAAAAATGTAATCGAAATCTTTTCAAGTTGCGATTGTTTGTCCTTTGAAGTGTAATGGTTTTCATTTGTACAGACCGCAACTGTGGAAAGGCGTCTGCATGTTTTAAATGACAGGACATCAGCTTGATATTATGTACAACATTTCTGTTTGATTTGCATCCCTTTAAACAATCAGCAGAATAAAAATCAGGATTTCATCGAAGCGTTGCGTGCCGCATTTCATGCATTCTTAAATACTTTTAAACCAGTTATGATAACAAATCAACAAATACACGTAAAGCCAATGAAATTTTATTATACAAACCGTATACCTCCTACATGTTTTGGCCGCTCATGTGGTTATGGATCATTTAAAATTTACTTTTAAACTAATTTCCCTATTTATAATTAAAGATAAACTCGTGCTTTTTGTATGTGTGTTTCTGTTTCCTGTAATAAAAACTGAAAAAGCAGACGGATTTTTCCAACGAAGTCCTGACCCGCACGATATGTAGGAATAAGCGTCAAAAGATTATTTAACTAGTAATTCCTTATCCGTACTTAGAAATAGTGAAAAAGCGAGTACAGATTTTTGGGCAACTCATCCTAATCCAGTCCTGGAACAACAACCATCACTAGTATGACGCAGTTTTACTGTCCAGTGCTGCAATCGAGGCAGCAAGTACCGTATGTAATTAACGTTATCAAACCCTGAATGTCCTGTGTGACGTGACAAATGAACAGACTCGCGTTATGTACCCTTAAAATGCACTTTCTACAGCAAACACACTTAGTTTTTTAATTTTACAAAGTTTTCACCGTGCCTTTTTTATTATTGCATAAAATCAAACACCAACAAATGCACTATCTATATGAAGAAACACTCTCACATTATATTGTATTATATTATATCTTATGAAAGTGTTTCTTCATATATATAGTGCATTTGTTGGTGTTTGATTTTATGCAACACTTAGTTTTATTTACCTGATATAAAGAAGGAAATGTGTTACTTAAGAGCACACCGGTCGTTGAATCGTGCGTATGTTTACGTAAGAGAGGGTGGTGATGACATTTCCCAACTGTCTGCGGTATACAAATTAGGGTCGATTTACATTATACGGCACGACACGACACGACAAAGTATCCTTCTTTGGTTTTCACATGTTCGAATTCACATTAGTCCGTGATCGACAGCTAACGACAAAGACAGTGTCGTTAGGATTGACAGAAGAGAATATTTTGCCTCTTTGTGCTTGTCACCTCATGTCATGTATGTTAAGTGACGGTAGATGTGAATGCACGCTAATTCATGTCCTGTCGTGTCGTTGTCGTGTCCTAACTTATAATGTGAATCGACCCTTAGTTGGAAGCCTGTGTAGTCACCTTCACTCATTCAGCCTTTTAAGCTTGTTCAACGATACTGCTAATAGCTCAGAATACGGTGGCTTTGCTTTTTACAGCAATTAATGAGTGATGTGGAGAGAAGTGGTTGTGGTCTTATCTGAAGTGCTAGTCCAGCATTTATCAGAACGATTGGAGCAGCAAAGCTGCGATGGACAGGACACCTGCAAAGAATGGGCAATAATTAAATATGCGGAAGAATCGTGGATTCCAAACTCGAAGGCAGCAGGAGAGTGGAAACTCTAAACTTCGGCGCATGGATGGTGTGGTGGAAATGTGAGGAAGGTGGGGATCTAGAGATGGTGGATGGTCGCCACAGAGGGACAGCCGTGGAAGAGGGTTCTAGGGGAAGCTGAGGCTCGTTGTGGGCCTTAGTACTACTGATAAATGTTCCGGCATTTACCTGGAAGGAAAGACTAAAGCAGCAACGTGTAGGATAGTATATTCAGTCTTCGGGGAGGGGAAGGGAAGGTGTTGAATCTAGGAAGTAACAAATACGAAGTAGGAGTGGTAAAAAGTCGATGGCGAAATTCCGTGTATAAGAGGCTATCAATGAAAAGCCAGTCTTTTGTTCCAGTGCATTATTTCAATTCTATTTTTGTCGGTACAGCGTACAGAAGTTAGTGAATGGGTAGAGCGTGAATTATTTGGAATTTTATTTCTTTTAGAAGGTACGTATAAGTGTTAGAATTAGGACAGGAAAAATAAATGGGGAAACAGGATGGAAGGGATCCAAATGCGTTTCAGTGTTACGTCGAACATATACTTCCTATCTTCTCTACTTCTGCGATATGTGCCTCGCTTTCTATAAATTAGGATTCGCATGCTATTTTTTTACAATATGCACATTTGTGTCGTTCATTATGCCCAGAGTGGTAATTTTTTCTTACACTGTAATATTTTTGCATTGTGAATTAATACTCTGGTCTTGTGGATAAGGTTTTGTTATACTTGCTGGTATTTTACAACTACTCTAGTTGAATGACGCCCCGGTTTTCTATGCATCATATTCCTGAATGGGAATAGTAAAGCCTACTTCTGATTACTTCTTAGTGCGAATTTCACAGGCTTGTTTTTTATTAAGTTAGATAGACTATATACGAAATTACATCTCGCGTCTCGGTGCGAATGTTTATGACCCCCCTCAGCTCAGACTGAAAGATCCTATATTTCTATTCAGTAAAGGTAACTAAAACCCGCAAACAGAAAACCACAAATTCAGAGCAAAAAAAGTTCCCTGAAATTCGTCTCCAGCACGTCAGTGTTGCATTCAAAAGAGATCTAACGCCATTTGGTTAGAGAAATAAATGTAGGTGTCAGAAGGTGAGCAGGAAGTGTGCATATTTGAAGAAGACATGACAATACCTCGTCCTGATTCCAGTGCCCAAGTTTACTACCGACTCTGTAACATTCTTAAATCACAGACTTTGTCCCCATCTTTTCATACAGGTATAACACAAGTAATGCCGTAAGACTGTGTCTTTTTCCTGGACGTACATTTACTGTGACTGGATAAATGCTACGTCGTTTAGAGTGGATCATTCACACTCCTCGATGCTGAACTAAGCATTATGCAGTGAAAGTGACATGTGTTGTTAGGACTGTATTGTACAAAGGCAGTGGCTCGGACAGGTCTGCTCTTAATTATTTGGAAAGTACTTGTATTTCGATAAGGGGAAGCGACTTTACGCTCTGAGGTTTTTGTAAGTTGGCTATTACGGTTGTTGTAAAACTACAGGCCTGGTTACATAACTATAACGGTAACTCTAAATTTAATAGTAGAAGCAAATTCAGAAGCCAAGTGTGATCAAATCGGATTGATCCTTGTTTGGCGATAATATAGAGAATTATTTTGATAGCGAAAAGAGACGTGTAAACTGTAATTTGGAATGCTGTTAAGGAAGGATGAAATTCTCTAAAATAAATCAGTTTTTTTACCAACAAATTTCACTTGCCCATGAATAGAGAACCACTGTTGCATGTTTCGGCTATTATTTGTAGCCATCTTCAGAGAGCAGAAATATTCATTAAAAGACATACACAGTGTTAGTCACAGATTTACTAATTGTAAGTGGTAAAATACGCAATGCCATTTTACCATTTACAATTGACAAAGCTGTGTGTTACCACCTTATATGTCTTTTAGTATATATTGCTGCTCCCTGAAGATAGCTGTAAATAATAGCCGAAACATGCACGAGTGGTTCCCTATTCATGGGCAAGTGCAGTTGTTATTAATAAACTTATTTATGCATATGCATTTTACGGAAGGTGTACAATATTAAATTCTGCAAAATCATCCATATTGCTTGTATATTCAAGCCGAATGAAGGAGAATTACAACTGTCCGCCATGCTGGTAACTTGTGGAAGGTCCCTGGATCTAATATGAATCACTGCGGGTTGCTTCATTCTATATGGCTGGGTGGTAGGGCACTATCTTAATATTGCCGAGAAGTTTCTTCGCTGCCTTCACAAAACCCTCTCATTGAATTGTATCTTGTCCAGTTTGATCAAGTCTGCAAGATTACGTACCTCTTCTTCAAGATCTGTTTCATCATTCGTCCATCTAGGTCTAGATCTCCCATGTGAACCAATTATGTGTGGTTTTCCAACCCTACTTTTGTATTTGTCATCCCACCATGTGTGCCACAAGTTTTTACCTATCTTATTTTACTCGATTTAATCAGCTTCGAAGTACCTTTTCACTAACGATTTAAAGCCCAGTGGTTTCTATATGTACTACCATGTAAAAGATTCCGAAATTTTACCCTGTACGTATTTAAGTTTTATGGGGGTCTTAGTACAAGCTGCGATTATTTTTTTATAGAGTATTAACTGATTTCTGTTTAACGTCAGTGACGTGTGTTTACTGCGCGGTACGAACTGCTTCTTTGAATATAATTCACGTTCATCTTAGTCTGTAAAGGGTTAATATAAATCAAACACACCTCGTCTAATATGAAGGTCAGACGTTATAAGATGAAATACGAATTAGTGAAGAAGTTACATGAGGAATACCAAAGCATATGCCTCTGCCTCATCATTCCGTCCGTGGATAGGCATAAAAACTGCCGGAAATAGCTGTCTTTGTGGGGTTGTATACCGCAGGTTACTGTCAGTCAATAAGTTGATGGCAGCTCTAAGCACAGCAGATGGAACTAGAATCAATCCAGAAACATGGGGCTGTGAGTCATTTATCATTTATCAGTCTACTCCTCAGAGGTACGTCTGCTTTTTGTTTGCCAGCTGTCACTGAGATAAAGCAGAAGAGAAAGGGCGTGAGACTGAATTCTTGAAGTTAGATTCGCAGTAAGACCATTATCATTTCGGTTGAAGTCGCTCCTTCATTTAGGGCCACTGTCACATCTGTACGCCTAGAGCCGTACATGGTGCTATGTCTTCCCTGCGACATTTCTTTTTTCGTGGCACAACAGTCCCTAGTGTGCCAGGGCCTACATATTATCAAGGCTTAACGAGAACATTCAGACACCATATTCGGTAGGACTCCTCTGGACGAGTGATCAGCCCGACGCACAGACCTCTACCTGACAACATAAAACACTCACAAGAGACTGACACCCATGCTTCCGGCGGGATTCGAACCCGCAGTCCCAGAAAGCGAGCGACCGCAGACCCACGCCTTAGTCCGCGCGGCCACTGGGACCGGCCCCTGAAATAAATACGACTATAAATTGCTGGAAGGCTAAAGGAAACACAGTGAGCTGTCATTTGTAAGAATAAGAATGTTCCCTTGTATGGTTATAGAAATATACTAAAATTAAAAGGGATGTGGTTGAACTTTTGACCACTGAAACCTATTTCATACAGAAAAATTTGAAAAAATATGTCTCTACAAGCTGTTGCTTTACCGGTTAATAATTGCGTTTTGGTTAAAGCCATTAATAATGGACTTCTAAGCACATTATATTCGGCAGTGCCGATGTGGTTTTCACCTTTCAAGTTTTAGTTATCGTAGGTGTTACACCCGCTGTCTTCAATGGAAGGGTATGTAAAACACTCGTAAATTATTGGAGTTCCGTAAAAAAATCGTGACGTACGAGTTAAAGAGAATTCGGACTATTGCCAGAAAATTATTAGTGGATAATGCACACAATAAACGAAAGAGCATACTTGTTTTTCTTTCAAGGAACCAGTCCGAAATAGTTTTTCGAAAGTTGACAGTTTTCTAATTATGTATCACACAAAACCATACGATGCAAAATACTCGCGCGTTGCCCAGAAGCTTTAGAACTACTGCTGAAGTGAGATAAAAGTTCAGGCCTTTGGTGATGTCACGTCGCGTCGACTGGTAAAGTTACAGACGTTTAGAAAGAGCATAGGGTCTCTGAAACGTCGGTAACTTCACCATTCGACAAACTGTAACGTGCCACAAGATCTGAATATTCAGAAACACCGCTATGTGAAACTAAAGTCTCTCGAACGGCGGATATTTTAGATTTCCAAGAACTTCAGATCTAGGAATGTGTATACATAATGTCAGGGACTCAAAATACGGCAAAGCCAGCTTGGCCACAGTGCATGTGTACACAGCGACTAGAGAACTGCCACTACACGTAATCGCTTTTGGCTATTATTCGCGTCTTTTTGTATTTGTTGGGTTGGAATGGAAGATTGGGAACAAGGTCTTCTGTAACAATGCAGCTGGTGGCCGGGATCTGCAGTTTCACCCTGTATTCAGGATGCAGATAAAATAAATCCATAGCCATTTTCTCCATTCAGTAACCAAAGATGCACGGAATTTTGAGACAACCATCGACACACTCTTGGCTTTGAAATGTAGAGGTGTGCTTGTGTTAATAGGGTATGAATGTGGGAATTTTTGTGCAGCGTGCGTTAAAACTGTCTTTCATATTATGCAATTTATCATGTGAGAGTTTTATTTGGTAGTTTTTGGATTAGTGATCAGTTTTTAAGAAGCAATTTAAAAAAGTTGTTTCGTATCTAAAAATTAATATCTTCCCAATCCTGCGGGGATGTACATAGCCAATTAAACTGAAGCCCACAAACTGCTGTCTTTTTCACAACAGATGTTAAGGCTAGAAATTCTGAGTGGAATTTGTTACTTTCTTTTTTCGATTTCAGGCGACTAGTGGGATTGTATTTCGAAACAATATTTCTTCCATTTTCACGAATTCAGAGTAAGAATTGTTTGTTTATTTATTTAACTGTTATTTCCAACTACAGTTTTATAGCGATTAATGAAAATAAAATATGAGCATGAGCGATGAGTGAATGTGGGTTGGGAAGGAGATAATTCTGGTCTGTTTAATGACACTGTTCCAGAATTTGCATAGATAGACCTAATGGAACTACACAAAATGTTGGCTAAGGCATTCGGCAATAGGACTACAGTTTTAACCGGGTGCATATTAAATGTATTCAGCGTTGACAGTAAGCCGTCTGTTGCCATTGCCACGGTTTGCGACGATATTCATCGTATATGGGAACGGGAATAAAACTTCAGTTTATTTGAGGAATATGGTAAATATGTTATCTTGCTTAAATTATATGTTTTGTTGGGAATAATTTTTAAGTTAATTACAAATTCCTAATTTCATGTTTCTTGTTTACTTTTTTCGTTTTATACGTTGCCAGACTTCTTTGCCTTTGCTGGATTGAACTTCGTAGTATGATAGAAGGACGTCATGTGTGCATGTAGACTCCATACAAATGGGGTTTTGTGTTGCTGCTTCCATTGACATTTGGGCTAATACTTGTATTGTTGAACCAAGATGTCATCCTTCGTCTGCTCAGATGTGACAGACTCAGTAACGGGGTCAGAAACTGAATTCCGTTGAGACATCTTCCCGAAGCAAATATTTTGAAAACTGTGGGTGTACGAAAATTAGCATCTATGCAACAGAATTATTTCTTCACGCAATACAGAGACAGATTCTTGTTTTCAGGGACGTCTGATTCGAAAGCGACGATTGCACATAATAATTGTGACCCTATCGTTTACGACTATTTGCGAGTGTTTCCTTTTCACCAATATGCAGATACCGTCACAATGCCTTACAGGAGAAGGAAAGCGCTTTCTCTCCCCCCCCCCCTCCATTCACAAATTACAATCTTTTCAACATATATTGTCCTTTATATAGCCTTACAACAGAAACGTGTGGCACAGAGATAGGCGTGCGGGGAAATTGCACGTTAGCATTCGTTTATCATTATTCTAGCTTAAAGTGTTTTTTTAAAGTTTCAAGTGAAGCCGTCGGCGTCGGATGAAACCTATAAGCTGAAATCGAATCAAAAAGTGGTGAGAAATACATGCAGTCTGCGTAAATATGCTATAAATCAGCGGCTTTGATAGTTAAAGTAGAGCAAGAAAGAAAAACGCACAAAATAATAATAATAACAACAATAATAATATTTTATCTAGATGCACAGTACTTGACCTAGAAAGAAATCTACCATAATGAGTAGCAGATCGACAGTGGTTGCTTGGGAAGTGGATAAACCTCTCGTTTTTAATTGCTGCGGTAACCTGACTGATTAGTTTATTTAACACCGCTGTTTTAAATACATAAATTATTTAGCCTCAGATGGTGATTTGTAAAGAATGAACCAAATAAGATGTATAAGGAATTAACCTGGCCTATTTGAAGCCACTACACCAGAATTAACTTTGAAGTACTGTGCGAAGCCACAAAAATCCTATTCGGCATACAAGGCCTGCATGTCAAGATTCAGAATCAGAACAATCCGAAAAATAGACAGGAATTCAAATCGACCGAATGCGACGTCCTGTTTGCTGGTGTAAAAAATAAATGTCTTACTACCCACGCCATGAAAGCGTGTAGAGGAATAGAATTGTAGCTCCAGGCATTCATAATCTCGGCACTAGATGAGTTGTCCGATTTAGAACCTACCTCAGGTGAGGAGTAAAGTGTATGTCCTATATTGAGGGAACAGGTAGGTTGGGTATAAGTATTGGCCGGGAAATTGACTGTCCTGAATTTGAAGCTCAGAGTTTTCTTCTGCGATTCAAAGTCAACCTTCGATAGAACACCCTGTAAATACGCAGTAGGTGTAAGGAGACCCCTGACTGTTTATCTACGGCACTGCTACCGAACTGAAAACGTAAAGCATAACCACTATAAAAACAGTCCTGAGCACTGTGGGGAAGGTTTGGTAGAAAAGTTTTGTTCAATTAGCAGGAAAAGAATATACATAATTAAAGAGTAATTATGGTAAAGTGTAGGGGTGAGAAAGCAGTGCCGACTTTATGACACTTTTGCAAAAAATCAAATGTCAGTATTTTGTGCAAATTTTATACTTTGTGCACCGTGCATATGATTCATTTCTAATGTAAACCAACAAATGCACAAATTTTCAAATCGCTGTATTAAAACGCTTACCGAAACATATGTAGGTGTGCTTTAATACAGTGATTTGAAAATTTGTACATTTGTTTGTTTACATTAGAAAAATCAGTATTTTTTCTTTAGCCAGCCAGTTTAATTAGCCACTAATTCAGGTCAATATTTGTTTCCTTTTAATTTAAAAGTACAAAATGAGCTGAATGCATGTTTGCGTCTCGTAACGGAAGGCGAACAGCAAGTTTATTGCTAATTCAGCTGTTTACAACTGAATAGCGTTTTATTTATTCAGCATATACATAATGTGTAGCAAAAATAAAATAGTTGAAACGTGAAAAATTGCAGTGAAAATTCATAAATTGCAATCGTTGGTAATAAAATATGAAATTGAAATTGAATCAGACTGCCTAACTGAAATAATCCGTGGGGCAGAAACCTCCTTGAGAAGTTGATAATTGCTCAGCTGAGCAGCAAATTCCCAGGACTTCAGGTTATCCTTAATTTTAATATTGTGTTGAAAACAAGCTAATGGACCCTGTCCTGAGCCAGATTAATCCATTGCACGCCTCCACACAAAGTTCATTATTATTATTATTATCATCATCATCATCATCCATTTTACTGCATTTACGCGTGTACCTACACCACCTACGCCTAGGCCCCCCAAGCTGTCCCTTCTCTTCAGGCTTTTCAACTAAAGATTTGCATGCATTTCACATCTCTGCTATTCTTGCTACACGTTTTGGAAGGTAAGAATTCTGAGGGGAAATATTTTCACGAAACTTTATAATATAACACAAAGATAAGATAAAGACATCGGTACCTTTTTTAAAGTTTTCCATACCGTGTACGTGTAAATCTAATTTGTATTATTTTCAACCAATTCGTACACTAAAAATACAATGTATCAGGTTTCATATAATTCCCAACATGTTTCGGTGTAGGCTACGCCATCTTCAGGCTTCTAATGCAGTTTCCTCTGAAGATCGTGTAGCCTACACCGAAACATGTCGGGAATTATATGAAACCTGATACACTGTGTTTTTAGTGTACGAGTTGGTTAAAAAATAATACAAATTACATTGGTACCTTGTGTCATCTCACGTTACCAGTATTTGGTGTATCAGCAAAATATGTTTTCGAGGCTCATAATACGCAGGTATGTAAATCATCCTCGCTTCTTTGTGCACATGTTACCGTCCAAAATGTCCTAAAAACTTAGTTTTCTGAAAGTCTTATTCAATTTGTCATTTGAGAAGGAAACAAAAATTTTACGTTTTAACTAAATATAATTCACCATCAAAGCTGATGAACCGTCACCACTCTTACAGATTTCATTCAGTAGTACTCGAATATAAATCACGGGTCAAAGGAAGAGTTCAATAGAGCAGAAATTACACGGAAATATTTTAAATGTAAAATTTACGAATAGATCATTAATTGGGGTAGGATCTCAATGACAAGCTAATAGGTGCTCATTTAATGAGAATTTCCCCACATTTTGTGGAACCCGAAATTTCATTGCCATATTTTACTTCTGGGGTGCCTCCGTTTAGGCGATTGTTCGTGTCTTGAGCAAATTCTCTCTTTAAATGTCTCTCGGATACGTCTTCTCATAAGAGTGTGTGTAGAGAGAATGGTGTGCGTCCAAACTCTGACATCGTCAGCGTCAAATAATTCAATACTTGTGGTGTATAACGAGCAGATATCAAGTACTGTATACAGATGAGTGTAAGAGATAAGGGGAGAAGAACAAGGTGTAGAGAGTAATGAGAAGATAAGCAATGAAGGAGATGTGAAACTAAAATTTTTGCGAAAAAGAAGTGAAGGAATGAAAGAACACAGTAACGAATATTGAATAGGAAATGTGTCAAGAAATTGCGAGTAAAAAGCGAGCAAAAGAGAAAAGGAGAGAAGGAGAAGATAGGAGGAAGGAATTAAATATAAATTATAAAAATAAAAAGGAATAGGCCTGTCAATGAGGTGGACCCTCAAACTTTTTGCGAAACCGAATATTATACGGGTGTCTTGCGAAATACAGGCCTGTTAGTGGGTATCTTACGAAAGATATTCACAGATATTTTTATCAGTTGATTTGAAAATTAGGATATCTTAGATTGTAATTGAGTAAACTCTAATTAAATCATTGCGATAGGCTTTATAGTTATATATCTTTTACACATTTCGCGTGCATTCCAAAAGAGATCTTTCAGTGTTCATTTATATATCCTGATTTTACAGTATTTCACGGGCAGTGTTTAAGAATTTTGAAGCCATGAATATTTTATAGTGCTGCCTCCTTATATGTATTTCTTAAAGAATGTATTAACGTTTACAGCACAGTTGTAAAGTCTTTCGTTAGCATTTGCCTACAAGTTTCGCAGTGTAAATAGCAGAAACTGCAGTAGAATTCATTTGATAATAAAATTATATTGATTATATTTTCAGCACTCCAGAGCATTGAATCAGCGTGCTGAAAAGTGTGAATACATTTCATGTGTATGGGTGACATAAACTGAAGTATCTCGACGGTCTCCATGGGCTCCGATATGTTGTGGTTGAAGACTTCATTATGCAAAATTTTTGGTGTTATTCTATTTTAGTGCTGAGAAGAGGAGAAAATTATATTTGTGAAACATTCAAGTTATTAGTGTGTTTGCAATGCAAAACAGCAGTCATGTGAATATAATAATAATAATAATAATAATAATAATACGTTTCTTTATTTACGTGCTGACGCAACAGCCTAGGGGTCTGTTTTAACACCAGTGCAACTACATAGAAAAAGAAAACAGTATCAATACACGAGCAGACCAGGACTAAATGAAAAGAAAACAACAGTATGACAAATTATTTAAAGTAAAGCATTACAAAAACAAGAGCAAGAATGATGATACAGAGGGAGAGAAATGTTTACTCTACCTGTGTAATCTACAAAAATGGCTTGAATTTTCCGAATATTCAGCAAAAATAGTTCGTTTTCTTCCTGCAATTTCCTCATCCACATTAGTAGTGGGAGAGTAATGTAACAATTCCCGTAACCAAATCTGATAGGTCCAGTAATTTAGTGCATGTCTTAATTAAAAGAGCGTTAATAGTAGAAACTGGGACTTATTAATCACAATATTAACTAATGCTTTATAAAAACCACTTCATTTATGATTCCCTGTTACACAGCCTACTATGAACACGTATAGAGAACACATAGCTAGGAAAAGGAAAATGAAGTGAAGCGATAAGTTTCGCAAATTATATTCCCGATTTCCTTTTTAACAGACGGACAACATAGCGCGGTTTGCTCCATAGCCTATTTGACTTTGTGAAACCACATATGACTTTCCGATACCGCACAAAACGTTGATACTGCCCAATATATCCAGTGTAAGAGAGTTCTTGGTGTGGTTTATCGGAATTCATAGGGTAGCAGTGTCCAGTACAGGTGTCTGGTGCAAGCTGTGCTTCTCGTAACGCCGGGGAAATTTTAACGATATTATGTCTGGAGACTGGCAGCGAGAGGAGTTGTCAGTTGTTCCCAAGCGTCCTGGAAAAGATTTGCTTAGGAACGTCCCTATTCCTAGCGCGGAAAAGCTTGCGGACAGAATTCACAGATGTCGTACTATCCTTGTTAAAAATATCGACCTTAAAAACTGTTCCTCTTGTTCTGAAGTGAAAAAGTTCTATTCATTTTCTTACGAGCACATTTTCTTAGGTTTCAAAAAAATTCAAGTAATTCAAATACGTCTTCTTCATCTGCAACTGCAGAAGGAAAGTTTATTTTTGTTATTGTTATCAATTTATTGGTGGCGTTTTTGTAATTTTTTCTTCCTCTATTTTTCGTTATTTAGCATATTTACTATTTTTAGCTTATTGATAAAGAATATTTCTCCGAAAATGTCTTCACAACATCTGATTTCAGAGTCCGGTCCAGTTTAAAAACATTTTTGCTAGCCATCTACAAAATGTCAGCAGATGAAATAATTTTCTTTAGGGAAAATCTGTATCATAAATCGGAAGCCGGATGGTGATGTTGCCATGTGGCCTTTTCTTAAATATTTTCAAACACAACCCTGTTTTTATTCGTAAGTCTCACGTGCAGATTTCTAATAAATTTATCTTTCTCATCAGGATACAGATTTTGTTGGCTTCTTTCAACTTTCGTCTAAAACTCTCCTTTCGTATAAATTATACATAAGTTCATACGCAAATGAAATTCCACGAAATACGAAGTCAAACAATTCCGGTAAGAAGAAGACATTCCAAAAAATATAAAAAATCACGACAGAACCCAGGTGTCCTAGATCTGTCTGCTTTCATCATGACGATAATAATGATAATAATATCGATGACTCACGTTTGGAACTGAACTGATTGTGTCCGGTTATAAACACGGCTGAAGAACTGAATTGGTCAGTAGGTAGCGGATTTGTTTTGTCACTTTCATAACAACACCTCTATCCACTTGCTGCGACTGTAATACCCGAGGGAAGTGGATAGCGATATTGAAATCAGTCTGACGAAAAATTCTGCCGTACGCAGCGCAGGCTGCATAGGAGCCTCAGTTCTGAGGGACGAACTTTTTAGAGGCAGACAGCTGTGGGCTCATCAGGTCTGGTGTCAGAAAAAAAATAAAAAGTAAACAAAAATTTAAAAAAAATTTAAAAATATAAAAATAAAAACCTCTGAACATAGACCGCCATACACGAACCACTGTTACCAAAGGCACTTATAGAATGCCGTAGTTTTCAATGGCAGCTGTGAAGATTATCGAACGTCACTGAGGCTGCGATCACCTTGATCCGACTCCATTTCCGGTAAGGGATCTTTCAAAATCCATAGCACATTGTAACTAAAATGGGGACGGCACGGACATCAGTCTGTAAGGTCTTTCGCAGAATTCGTAACTCTGAAAGAATTTTGAATTATTGACTTGAAACAGTTTTTTCCATATGTACAGCCAAAAACTTTTGCACAAAACTTAGCATACGCTGCGGGTTTGACGACCTGGTGTTCGATTCCCTATAGGAGCAAGGTACTTCATCTTTCTCGAAGAAGTCTTAACCTGTTCTGGCGTCAACCCATCCTCAGTGGTTACCAACGTTCTTTCCCCGCGGTAAAGCGGTCAAGATGTGAAGGTTACCACTTACCTCGATATATAACGAAAGTTAAGAATGGGTGGAAGTACGAATATATCTCTTCTCCCCATATATGCCTGTATGGCGTAGACAGGGAACATTTTACCCTTACCTGCACTGCTACGAGTGTACTGGCAGGTAAGCAGACTGCGGTTGTGCAAAGTAATCGACTACTGCCTACTCCATATATTCTTGTTTTTCTGCTACAAGGATTTTCTGCATTTTGTGATTGATAGGGGTCTCATAGCACACATGACGGCAGTTTCTGTGCACGGTACACATAAATAATAGACTTTGTAGCACAATGAGCCTTTTTCTGCTCTGCCGTCTCTTGAGCTGTAAACTGCAGTGCCATTACAGTGCTCCCGATATCTCAACAGAAAGAAAAAAATGTTACGCATGACCTTACTGTGAGCAGCACACACGCACATATATTATGTAACGCTATTTGGATGCTTTTGTACTGTGTACTGGGAAAGATCAGTTATAAATATTGAGTAAACACACTTTCCATTTCTATTCCAGTAAATTCTCGCGGAGTCCAATATCGTCTTGGCGTTTGAAACAGTTTCAATTCTACCTTTATTTTGGCGTTCGTTACGTTACATTTCTTATCACGGAATGGTATTATTTTGGTCAAATCAAAGAGTTTGTCTTGTAGTACATGTGGAAGGAAAGTATAAATTGCTATTAATTTTTGATCGCAATGTTTGGATGGAAGAGGACCCTCAGGAGGCGTAGAAGGTGATAGGAGGCTAACAGTAAAGTGGATCTTAACGAAATAGTGTTTTTGAATATGGCCTGAATTAAATGGCGGATTCTTGTGTACACTGAAGTAGACTTGGTTCATTCACTTCCAGAGCTTCGTTAAAGGCGGTACAAAATAACACAACACTCTGTTACGGGGACAGGATCTCTCCACGTCCTTAGGGCAATACGGTGGACATTTGCTGATTTGTGTCCGATACGCGAAGTCTAGTGCTAACGTTATTATTATTATTATTATTATTATTATTATTATTATTATTATTAAGACGTTAGGGGGCCTATCCTGTCCCAGAAACGCAGTACGTTATTATTTCATGGTTTTTAACACAAGACTATTCGCAAAGTGAATTATTTCACCTTCAGAAACTGTTAGAATTCTGTTAATTCAGTAAATAACTGTGTTCAGTAAAATCACATTTCTCTTTATTGCAGAAATTCTCTCTTTTTTATTCGCTTAAGCAGTAAATATAAATATATATGAGAGAGTGAATATAAATTGTCACACAGTTCTAGGTACAGGACTGCTTTTACTTAATGCAATAGTTTTTGTACCAACGTAGCCTTATATTTTCTGCTAAATCTTTTTCTGGGTGGGTTACAGTATTTTCAGTTCAGAAGTAATAAAGACAGCGTTATTTTTAGGGCTTCGTTCCAATTAACCGCTGACACGAAGTGATCAGCTGACTGTTTCTGAATGACTATAAAACTGAAAGTCGGTGTTTCTTAACCTGTTGGTTGCCATACTACTTTCTGTGCGTTGTAAAGGGGCCGTGTAAAATCTGATTATTATTTCAGATTTTTTTTTTTTACTGAGAAGATGGGGAATTTTGGCGAGGGAGGGAAGGAGTTACTAGACAAGGTCGGTTTGGGCTGACGGCAGAAATGAATCTCGCAGGCCTGTGCCTGCCTCTGTTGAAGAACTAGTTACCTGGGGTAATGCATCCGAAAAGAAAAGAAGACTGTAACGCTAAGAAAGGATGCATTGTGACAAGAAACACTCATTATTAAGCTGAAAATGAATGACCGAAGTGTTCTATAGGAGCATGGATTGAGTTCTGTCTGCGGTAGGAACTCAGTTTTATATACATACTAGATGAATGTCGGAACGTTTTTTAAATCAAGCAACTTTACATTTTGGACCTGCCGCTAGGGTTCGCATACTTTAAAGCTGTTGGCTAGAAGCCACTGTGCATCCGACAGGCCTTCACTTCGGCAAACTCGATAAAGTTTTGCCGTAGTCTTCCTCGGTCATGGAGAAAATTCTGAGTTGGTAATAAAGTTCCATGGTGTATTTCATGCTTCACATACAAACGTCCCAACACATAAGCGCGGCTCTCCTAACCTCTTCAATATTTCCTTAGCCCTCCAGATACAAAATTTAATACACAGCATAAGACTATAAAATCCTTTTCTGTGTTTTGTATTCCAAGTGTCCACTTTTCTTGAAATTCTTCCTTACTTCCCGAAGTTCTACCTTGCCTGCAGCTTAATTTTACCGGATGGACGGTTAGACACTGTCAGGGAACCATCAGGATGTACGTTTTCCGTATACACCCTATAGTAAATAGAGTATCTGTCACTACAATTGCCCCCCAACCTCCCCCACTTCTTCAGCCTGTCACTATTCGAAATGGTAATGTAGAATTCATTCTTTTCACTGACCGTGGAGTTGACAAACGCATTTTGCAGACTGAGTCTGTGAAGCCAAAGAAACTGAAGCTGTAGTTCAAGAATAGCCACATTTCTCTTCTGTGTAGACTAATCAGGGAGTTCTTTGGAAAGAAGGAGCAAATAAAACGAGAGAGGTTGAATGCGCAGGGTAACGCATTGCGTGCCACAAGCTTCCGTAGGTTTCCAGTCTTCTAGCTGGGGAATTACAAATCAAGCAACAAGTACAAGGCGTCGTTGAGAAATTAATAAAATAACAACTGTGCACATATGCACAATATTCTGTACAGGTGACGTCAGTTCCCACGGTCGAATATTTCTCATTTTTTCGCGTAGCTCTGATATGTCGAATGGAAATAAGCCCATATATATAAAGGCGAATAGGCAATTCAGTCTTCAGTTGAATAATTAAACAGACGTCAGGGGCTATGCCAGGCTCATAGCTTACGTACGTGACGTGCCTCCCGTTACCTAATACCGCAAGTGGTGCAGATGAGCTTGAGAAGACAGATTCCTGAATCAAAAAGAAAAAAAAAAAAATTTTTTTTTGAGCTAAATAAAACTCTCTGGGGTACCAGACGTGTCAGGTGGCTGGAAGGCGAACAAACCAACGTTTCTAGAACCATCTCTGTCCGTGTCATCAGGGTACTGATGCGGCTGGTACCCTCAGAGGGTTTTATTGCATACAGTCTCCATAAAGGCTTCAATTAGTATCAGTGCTACAGTGTGTGGCTGATGATGCACCAAGTGTTTTTGACGAACGTTAAGGTTTCATTGCCAGAGTTAGGGAAGTTAGTCGGCAAATACTGACTTTTTATTGTCTCTTTCTAGCGTAGTCGATGTAGTGAATGTGCAGACGGCTGTACGCTCTAGGAATCGTGTTGGATTCTCGAAAGGGGACAAGAGATGTTTTGCTTCTCCACAAGGCACACCCAGCTAAGGAAATACTTTCTAAGCACGACCAGTGCATAGAGGCCTACGCTATAAAAGTAAGGAATTTGCAACTCTTGTATATATTTACTCTCACAATTTCACGAAGGATAGATGTAATAATTTAAGGGAAACAAGGGATGATGACATCTTAGAAATAGTCGTTCAATAAGTCAGTTCAAGGAATGTAAATATAAAATGTCTCTTCACCTCCCCAACGCCGAACACTTACGGAAAAACCTGCACTTACGTCCGGAAGTAGGCCTACTATTACACTATTTTAGTGTTATATTTTGTAAAGTTCTTATTCTATCATATTTACTGGACATAACATAATTTTTTGACTGACTGATGTCGGTTTATCATATATTTTTGTGATATTTGTAAAGCTGGGATCCCAATCATATAAAAAGCTAATGTGAAATGGTGTTACGCGGCTCGCATAATAATTTCATTTGTGCCGTATTTGCCTGACGATGGCTTCTTGTAAGCCGAAACATGTTGCACTGCAATACAGTATACAAAAAGAGTTGTGATTGACGGCTATTACCCCATTCTTTACCCAAATTTTGGACGTTGTAGTCCCTCCATTCCCTCCATGCCACACAAAACGATGTTACTGCCATGAGTCACGTGGCAGAACTTCGGTTCTTGGAAACTAGACGCAAAAATGAAACGGTACAGTCGACATATATGTCACGATGTAAGTGCAGGCACTGTTCTGTACTGCACTGCGTGTTACGAGTACAATTTTATTCCTCCATTCTTATGGTTTGTGAGTAATTTGAGAAATTTTCATGTTCACTGTTCATGTTATCAATAGTCATTACAGATCTAACAATTTAAAAAAATATAGGAATGCACAAAGCATTGTTGATTTTAATTTTTAATTTTAATTTTTAATATTTTACTCTTCGGACGATAGATAAAGTCCATAAAGCCATCATCACACAATACTGGTGTTTCCTGCTTTATAACTTCCCCTGTGAATCTCAAATCTAAGAAAAATTAATTTCTCTTTGCTTATTTGTTTAAGAATGGCTGCACTCATTAGTAATTGAACACAAAAATCTGAAAATTTCCTAATGAATCTATCGTTGTTTAATAAACGAAATTAACTCTGTCTTTGCTGTGTTGGTTCCCAGTGTTTAACTGTGAAGACATTCCTTAGATTTGCGCTTTCTATGTAAATTTGAGGTACAGAACTGTGAACGCATGAGCATCTGTGCGTGAGTGTTTTTTTACTCCTTACAGAACAATTAATTGTCGCCATTAGCGCACAATTTTGAAGGTTACGCCTACCCGCGCCCGGATAAAAATATTGTTGTGCTTAGTGAAACTCAAGAATAATTATACAAGATTAATAGCTACATTTGCACAGATAGTAGGTGTTGTGTTTGTTGGCAGATGGTCTTTCAGAACATCCCTCTTCAGAAATGGCGTTTTGGAGAGTGCATCTGTTTATGTTCCTCACGAGCACGGCAAATGAAAACTTTAGTGCTGTAACTTAAGTTAACACAGTCAGAAATTCAGTCACAATATTGGTTGTAATTATCGCTTTTATTCCCACTCTGTGTGTGCTGTATTATCTCTTAAGGTAAACATTAAGTGTAAAACAGGCCGTTGTAGACAGGAACGTAGGATAGTATTCCTCTGTCTTACTTCTTACCAGTGTCTAAATTTCACTACTGAATTTAGTTCAACACCGATTGATTAATTCAGCGTGTTCACAAATTTTCCAAAAGTGTAGGAGCCACCTGAAAATTATGCGCCGGAATGGTGAAGTTAACCAAGGTCAATACTCATGATCCGCACGTACTAGGCGCCACCATACAGAATCACTTCGCTACAGCAGCCTTGCAACCGGAATTTTTCACCGTTGGCATTAGTTGACTCCTGGCTTGTTTTGTACCACAGGCCTACGCAAGTTTCTGATATGATCTGTGGAATTTACTCTAACAGTAAACTGTTTTCCGACATATGTTGCTGCAGTAAAGTGAATAAATACATAAAGCTCCGCCACAGGGCTTCAATAATTTCCAGTTGTCTGGGTTTTAAATTTTGGTGCGTGGGACTCCGCAATTTCTGTTATAGTTTTTCCTGAATTTTAAAGATATCTTAATTTCTTTCTTATAGTTTTCAACAATTGTTGGGGCGAATTAGATGCCTAAGTAACATAATATTTTTGCAATAACATACTTGAAACATGTATCAGAATAAAGTGTTCAGGAGAGTGCTTGAGATTAAGAGAAATGAAATAATAGAAGTCTGGTGTTGACTTCATACGTTGTAGTCTTTATCAAATGTAGCACAGTCATTAAGCCGAAAAGGATTAAATTGGCAGGGAATGTTGCACGATAGAAAAGGATGAGAATTTCTTAGAAATTTTAGTGGGCGAGCCTAAAAGAAAGGGAAAATTTGAAGAATATGGTCTAAGTGATATGGAAATATTTAAACAGATCTTGAAGTACTAATGTTTGATCTGCATTTGATTTAATCTTGATTAGGATACGGACAATTGAAGAGCTTCTGTGAAGGAAATTACAATCGTGTTCCATACAATCGGGGGGGGGGGGGAGGGGGTGGTTACTTCACGATTATTAATGTCTGAAAATCTCTGCCCCTTGGAGGCCGTTCTTTTCTGCATATCCACTCCTTTTCAAGATATCCTTTTGAAATTTAACATCGTACCTGATCAAAGTCTCGCATATTTATTTTATTTCAAAGTTCGTGGAGTACGTGTTACCTTTTTATCTGGCCAAGATAAAAAATATTTATTTCGGTTTCATGTCGTTCGTGACTGTGCAGCCATTTCAGGAATATCTTTTCTCTCTTTAAACCAGCCAAACTTTATAAAGGGCACGTTTGTCATACATAGCTGTATTTCATTATTATCATTGCCACTCACTCAAAGATGTCTTCGTAGGCTACAGTTGTAATAAATGGAGATAGATTTCGTTTGACAGTTCTTCTTTAAACATGCATAAAGCGGTGAGTAATCCTTTGCACACTGCGCTTAATGGGAAATCTATGTTACTTTTACTGTCTACGTCAAACCTGACGTCCGAAGTGTATTTTGTTAAGCTAAACATTAAACTGACAGCTATTCACATCGTGCGGAATGTAGCCATTAAAACACTGGAAAAATATTTGCTAAAATATCTGAAATTAATTTCGAAGCTTTAGTAATCATGGTAGGAGCATATGTATTAGAGAAGTTTACTAAAACTTTTTGCTGTGGTTTAAAAATATAGGGGATTTTGAGCAAGGTAGCAGAAGTGTATGAAAAGCATTAACGAAAATTTCGCAGCCATTTGAAGATTTAATGGTTGTAGGTACTGGGAACAATCACTGAAGTTATTGGCCTCGGGTAGCCATTAAGCTGCTTCCTCTGAAGAAGAAGGGGGTTAGGGTGACGTATTCCTCATGTGTATAGTAATCACATCCAATTAAATCATTTGTTTTCAGGGCAATTCTTACGTACCTCAGTAAACCCTACAGTAATCTCTTCAAATGGCCAACCACTTACAGGCACGTGTACAGGAGGAGTTCTTTTCTCCAGTCAAAGTTGCGTACTTTTGCTACCGGAGTTACCCATGTTTTGCGATTAATTTAATTTCATTTTAAACAGAATTTATAGACATGAAAGCTCTCTGGTTGCTGCTTATTGATTCTATGAAAGACGCCTTTTAAACTGAATCGACAATGTAAATTGGAATGTGAAGATCATAATGACAAACTGGGAGAAATGCCATTGGTAGCGCTCTTTGTCTATATTAAAATGTTGCAAAGCTTTCTACAGGTATTAGGGAACCCCACGTAAAATAACTTTTAGAACAAAATCCAGCAGCAGACCAAGGATAATTCAAGCTTAAAGAAATGCTGATATATTAAGGCAGGGGTTCAACATTTTTTTAATATAGGAGCCACCTCAAAATTCTGACAAGTTCCACACTGAGGACCTACAGATATTAGGTGCCACCGTACAAAATTTGGTCTGCCGGACGATCTGACTCCAGAGATTTGTGCAGCTGTGACTCAAACAGTGTGTGATAATGGTAGTGATATCTTTACATGGTACTTCCCCTTGTGATATATAAAAGACAATAGAGAAGAACAACAGTCAGTAAAAACAATGTATATTTTACTGTATATATTTAATGTATATTAAATTACTCAATCACAACTATGTTTGTGTATTTTATTGTACATTAAATTGCAATGCAGTAAAATATACGCACTTTTGAGGTGACAGTTATTATTGTACAATGGGAATAGCATTTTATTTCGAAAACAATACGCGCTTACGTGACTACATTTTTTCATCTTTTTTTAATCCTTGTAAGTGATTAGACAAACGCGTTTTCTCATGAGGATGTTATTAAATAAGGCGAGAATGTAAGGTACATTAATATTAAATCATGAATGTATAGTGAAATGCGTAAAATTACATGCACCGTGCACCTGTCCAGTTCCACATGTGTTTACGTGATGTTACTCACACGGTTCGGAAAACTGCAATTTGATTGACCAGTTATCAGAGTATTAAGATCGTTTTGCAAACTT
Organism: Coptotermes formosanus; assembly: GCA_013340265.1. NCBI lineage: Eukaryota > Metazoa > Arthropoda > Insecta > Blattodea > Rhinotermitidae > Coptotermes > Coptotermes formosanus. Next base: position 805,777 of record BLKM01004803.1, read on the forward strand.
CCCCAAGAATTTGTCTTCTTTCTATATTCTTCCGCAGCTGTATAGACTTAGAATGTAACCCACTTGTGCTACACATAGGCCTAACTTGTTATATGATATCACTGACTTACGAACTTGTTTTAAATGGGCAAGCAAGGAAAAATTTGACGACAAACAAAATCAGTTACAAATGGCCGCGTTGTCAAAGAAATATCCAAAATATAACGACATCTGTTTAGCTTAAGGAAGATGTAGAAGAAAGACTGCCTATACGCAATATGTGAGAGACAAAATGGAATAAGGAAAAATGTGTTAAAATAAAATAAAAAGACCCTGTATAGCGTCTATAATACGACAGCTAAGCCAAGTTTATACTGGGAAAGCGAAACTTCGTTTGTGAAGGAAAGAGAAGGGCAGAGCATAGAAGCTGCACGTTTGAGATATCTTAGGTCGTTGCCGCTGGTAGGCTGAGTTTACGAGGTAGAACACCAAATGGATAAATGAGGGATCTACTGCAAACTGAGAATCTGGTATAATAAACAAGAAATGAGAGTTAAAACAGTAAACAGTGCGTACTAGGATGCAAAACTTTGGACTACGAAGGAGTGATGTAGAAAACCGGTCGCTCCCGGAATACTGCCTTCTGGCAGAAAAACGGAATCTAGTAGGAAAGAAAGCACGACAAATTTCAGCATTCTGTACGTTTGGGGGCCCTCCTAAATCACGGGTCCCCCCTGCGCCGATCAGTCTACGGGGTCCTTATCTACGTCAGTGTTGCTCAAATTAGCACGCTTTTACAATATCTAAGGACCGAGGGATGTGGAAGGACGTCTTTTTAGGAGAATAAATTAGTTGTTTAGAGCCCTGGATACTGGAATGGCGCCCAAACTTGAGTATGAAGAAAGTGACGAACTTTCTAATTGTTTTCAATTATATACATGCATTCATAAAGGCAAAAGCAAAATTAACCCTTTAAAGGCGGACTTTTCTTTATACAAAGGATGTTCGGAAGGTAAATATACAAGGCCGGTAGAGGAGGGGAGGGAAATTGTTTTTTGCCGTTGGCTTATCGTGAAGTGGCACCTAGGGTCCGCCTCACTGTCCAGAGGTCAGTGAACGCAGTCACAGTATCGCATCCCGTGCAGTGCTTGTTTAAAATGGCGGTGTTGATTCCTAACCCCGCCAAGTGCAAGGTTATTCCGTTATTCCTTTCCTCAACGCTAAAGGAGAAACCGCAGCTGAAATTCATCGCCAGCTCATCAGTGTTTATGATGAGGACGTTATGAACGGACAAAACGTGGCAAAATGGTGTTGTGAATTCAAAGCAGGAAGAACGGACGTTCATGATGACAAAAGGTGCGAGAGGCCATCAGTTGTCACTGATTGCCTCATTTAAAAAACTGAGGAAAAATTCGCGCTGATAGGCGCATAACGATGGATGAACTTCATGAACAACGCTCGGAGAAGTGTCAAGAACAATTCTTTATGAGACAGTGACCGAAAGATTAGGCTATCGAAAGCCGTGTGCACGATGGGTGCGAAAAATGTTGAGTGCAGAGCACAAGGAAAATCGAATTGCTGCAGGGAATTCATTTATCGCGCTATGAGGAAAAATGTGACGACTTTCTGGACTGCACAGTGACAGGTGTTGAAACGTGAGTGTTTCACCATACACCTGAGACTAAGTGGCAGTCAATGCAATGACGCTACACCCATTTTCCATCATCGAAAAAATTCAGAACATCGACGTCAACGAGGAAAATCATGGCAGCTGTATTTTGGGACAAGAAGGGGCCCCTTATCATTGATTTCCTGCCTCAAGGAGACACCATAAATGCTGCTGCATACTGTAAGACCCTGAAAAGTTTACGTCGAGCAGTTCAAAACAAACGGCGAAGAATGCTGACACGAGGAGTCTGCCTACTGCACGATAATGCGAGACCGCACACAGCTCGCGTCACACAGTTGTTGCAGACATTTAAGTGGGAGGTTTTGGGCCATCCCTCCCACAGCCCCGATCTCGCACCAAGTGATTGTCACTTGTTTGGGAAGTTGAAGGAACATATCGCGGGGGAGATGTTTGATGAAGACGATGAGGCCAAAGATGAGGCACTGACGTGGTTGAATGAACAGGCGGCAGAGTTTTACGACTCAGGCATCAAGAAGCTCGTCTCCAGCGTTAAGGAATGCATTGAGAAGCGTAGTGAGTACGTAGAAACAAATAAATGTGTGTCCTACCTATCGTAAGTCATTATCAAAATAAAATATTTTAAACATTTTTTCTGGCCATTGTATCTTTACTTTCCGAATTCCCATCGTATATTTAGCCAGTGTCTGCCTCATCGACATCAGATTCTGCAAGAATTATAATAAAAAAACGCGTTAATGCTCGTCACGGGGAATAATCGGCATCTAGTGTGAGAATTACAATAAACACGCTCTTAAGTAAAACTGATAGTTTCTTAAAGTTACAGCAAGTGGTACATATGGTTACCACCAGCCTTTAAATAGTTAATTAATTGAGGTTATGTTTAGATAATTCATTTGCAGTATTTCTGTCTGCATACAAATTTACAGCCTATCATGCATTTACACAATACCTGCACGACTTCGGACTTCAAAATCTGCTTCAAGCACCCGATGAACCCTCGTGTTCAGGAATAACGCAGAATACTCTTGTAACTTGTTAGGAATACGTACGTCTTTATTAAGGACGCAGTACAGTAATATACGCTACGTGTTACTTGTACATCTTGTCACAGGACCGACAAGACAAAAAATACATAGGTGTGTCTCTTCAAAGGAAATTACAATTTTTTTTTTATTGAATTCACTTTCGCAGTCGATAGACCAGGAAATATTCCCACGCCAGTAGCATTGCTGTCTCTCTAAGCAAACAATCGCCTTTTCAACTGACAGACGAATCATTACTCGGCATTTATTTGGAGTGTCCATACCGACTTTAAGAAGGAATGTGAAGGTACAACATGCCCATAATAATCACTTTGTTCGTACTGGTATTTACTTGGCCTCTTTATGACCTTGTACACTAGTGATACTCTGTGCTTGGCCCGCGTTTTGCTTTTGTGTGCCACTGGAAGTGAGCATGGTAAATACAGTTCAGTAAAATCGCATTTTTCTTACAGGATAAGGCATTTTGAAGGAAGAGTCTTATATAGGAGCTGTCAGTTCACTCTGTTCATTTGTGACGGGAGGACAAAGGCTTCGCCAGGCCAAGTGTTTACTAGAGAACGCTATTGTAGTGGGCAAAACCCCACATTACAAATATTGTCGGAAAGAATTGTAGGACATATGGAGCAAACGTTCAGAAAACTGAAGTAAATTAAACATGGAATATGAAACTGGACTTAATGCGTTTGGAGAATTTTCTTAGACTGACACGTTTCAAAAAAGCAGAAAGCTCTGTTTTTCAAATACAGTTTGTCAGAAATACATTAACGTCTTTCGTGTATGCAATACGACTGACTTCGAATTTTGTTTATACTATAATCTTTGCACTTTGTATTGCACTTGTCAGTTGAAATTTCAAAAGCCTCCTATTTGCGGCTGTGTCGAGGACGCTGGAAATTTATTAAAGACCCCCCACTGATTTGTAACAGGTAGTGTTATTATACATACATAGAAATAGAATTGAAACTGTTGCACACTGCGGCTAATTTATAGAAATTACATACGCCCAGTAATGCAGTCCAGCTTATACGTAACTGTAAAACGACAGCCGATAGTGCAGATCAGTGTCCGTACTGTAAGAATTGGGTATCGTCAGTGGCACACTTAACTTCATTATTGGTAATGCATTTTCACAAGTACAGCGCATGACCTCGGAAAGGTCACATACTCTCATAAAGGTAGGATAATTCAGAGGTACAAAGAGAAGGCTCGGAAACATAAAGTTGCACGACAATCATCACGGCTACCGGAATTATATTCTGCTACTCAGGCGTGACATAAACTTGTGTCCATAAAACTGAAAACAAAAAAGTGACGTAAAACTCCAAGAGTGAAAAACTTGAAAAGCATTTTACTTTGTTTGCTACTTTGTCACATTTTTCATCTACATAGTACAAATAAAATGAATTATTTTATTCACTCTTATTTCAAACGGAAAAAATAAAGTAACAGATTTTGATATTGGCTGCTTACTAATCTTGTAAGGTCATTCTTGAAACAAAGCCATCTCAGAACTGAAATGGAACTAGAATTTTGAATCATAAGCCTAAAACTGTAAACATTGGACACTGGTAGCACGATCTGTGACTGTCAAACTATGCTGCAAACACCCCGAACTGTCATCTCAGTCTTAGAGATTTAACGAAGCAATATTAACTACCGCCCTGAACGTTTACGTAGATGCATTTTTCTGTATTAGGACTGTGCTGTGCATAAAAAGTTAGGTAAAGCTCTCCCTGTAATATGCCACTATAGCATAGAGAGAGCGTAGAGGTATATCTCTAGGCACTCTGAACGTCGACGGTAGATTGGGGTGAGTCGTCAAAGCCAAGCCCCCGTCACTTTTCCCGCGAGGAAAATCTGCGGTATGTACTTCACAGGAGACTAAGCCGGCCCCAGCGCTAGCCTGGGCGGGTGTGGAGAACAGAAATTTCTTTCCCCCACCGGGATTAGAACTCCGAGCCCTCCAGCCCATAGTGAGTCTCTATACTGGCGACACTATCCCCGCCCCTTATCGCGTGAACGTACAAATAACCCCCCGGATCGCGCTTAGACTAAGATGACATAGTGTAGGCCTCTGAATGGCCTTAGCATTGGTAGGCATACTTGTACACAGCGAATTTACGTGGTGTGACATGACGGGTAGTTATGTGACAGTGGGTTGGTTAGGTCTGTGCTTCTATGTTTCCCTTCTTAGAGAGGGAGTCACAAGTGTTCATTTTCATTTTGTCTAATTTTGAACTGCAAGTGCAGTATTTCAGATTGGGAGATTTTGATGGGGATGGAAGTAAATAATACATCGCAAGGATGTAGTATTGGCCTGGTATCAGGGATTTTGCTGAAGGAACTGGGGATAACCACGAAAGATCTCAAAACAGCTGGTCTCGCTGTCGAGATTTTGAACCTGAGACCTCCCAAACACAGGAATCCCACAGATTTAACCACAACTTCAAATGCCAATGCTGAGTCGGTTGTCAGAGTGCTTTTGTCTATTTTTGGACGGTATTACTGCCATTTTGAATGAATAATACCAAATTACATGTATGACGCACACACCGGCAGACAGCTTTTACTCGTATGGCCGTACCTTTATCACCGCTGGTGGAAGGATTCTAAAATGTGCATCGTCAAAATGATGATGATGATGATGATGATGATGATAGAAGTTGATGAGAGTAGTTTCTTGGCTGTGAGGTTTTTAATGTGCCCATTGTACCAGCCCCTGATGATAAGGACGATGATAAATGAGTAGGCGTACTGATCAGTGGTGGACTGACGTTGCAGAAAAGGGAACCGAAAGAGAAGCAACACCCAATACTAGTTTTAAACTAAAAATCCATCTCAGTTTTTTTTTAAAAAACTCTGTCCTTTAATTTTTAATGACAGTATCATCGGGATGACCATTGATCAGAGCTAAATGCAGAAGAATGTAAGCTGACTTTCTTGCGATGATAATGGCAAATTACAATGCTGCACTGTGTGTATGAGAGAATTAAGTTAATTAGATTTATTTTGTATTTACCTGGGATAGCTTTGAAAAGAAAGGAAGTTATGCGGTGTTTAGCATTCCATCGTATTTAGAGGTCTCCTGGTTCTATTTAACCGCCATTGCAATAGTGCGAAAAGCGACTATCAGCTTCGTCGTGTCTTTTTCTTTCTACTTCCGTCCACACCGAAGCGCCTGGCTCCCACTGACGGATTTTCATGAAATTAGATATTTGAGTATTTTTCGAAAATTTGTCAAAAAAATTCAAGTTTCATTAAAATGTGACAACTTTGCAGTCGAATGAAAATGAAGTGGACACTCTATTCAGCAGGGATTGGACAGAGTTTGTGACTTATGGCGCCAGCTATGTTCTTGGGTCATCCTCGCTGCGGTGAAAGCAGGAAACTAAATTTTTATGGAAGTGCAGTTAAGACGGGATTTTTATTTAGCTTTCGATAACCCGATGAGAGGATCACAGTGGAAATTATGATAGTCGGAATAAAGGGCCTACAGGACAATATGTCATCCTGCAGTAATGAGTGTGCCTGGTATTTCTCGCGTATAACATTTTTTTTTAACTGTTACGGGAACAAATTTAGTCTGTTGCGCGATATATAAATCGGTGATAATCGAAAATCGAAAGTTAAACATAAAACATTTATATGCTCCACAGGAAAGGTTCACTGAATTTCGAATGAATACGAGAGAATAAATTGACCACACTGAATCAATATTGCAGCTTACGTACCCTGCCAGTTAGTTCTGCTGTGGACTGCTGCGTCCTCATTCGGCAGGCTCAAGGATTTAAATGTGGCTTTTCAAGGTTTTCGTCTTTTCCTTCGTTGTTAGTTGGATGTATGTTAGTACAAACTGTGATGTCTTCTTCGCAACTTATACCGTGTCCAACATCAATATCCATCACAACATCACTTTATTGAGTCATGAGAGTGCGTTACGATGCCTTATCAGTCTTCTCAGGTTTGCAAGCCCTATGACATCTGCGTCCCATTTTACTTTACAAATAATGATCTGTGGATCTAACAGCGTGCTGAAATACGTTTATCTGCTACAGACTCGTTAAAGTGCACGTAATCAATGATACGTCACGGGCGCCGGCATTCGGCTTCGGCGCTTAAAAAATGTTGACAGCATATGGAATAATAATATATAATAATATAATATATTATATTATATATTATATTATATTATATTATATTATATTATTCTACCCTGTAAGTATACCCGGAATATGCGACCCGTCGTGAAAAAGCAGAGAACGGCCAGGGCTGCGAGATCCACCTGTTGACAGACGCTAACATGGGTGACATAGCGTAGAATGAAGTAATCATATTAACAAAAAAGAAAAGTCGCCCATAACAGTATACCGCGTACCGAAAGCGTTTAGGGGGTCCACAGGTAAGTCTTAAATCCTTTTAATCCTTGGAACTTGATGGGGGAGATGACACCTTCACACACCGGCCGCTTTAGTACTCGTACGTTACCATCTGATTAGCGTGCCGGGTGGTCTTTAGGGAACAGAGCGAATTGGTCAAGCAAGGAAGCTTCCAATTCGTACGTACAGCAGTAACATGGGCTGATTGAAGCTCCTATGTGGTTTCCTCTGTCTCTCCAGGCAAATATTGGGTTATTACCCTGGTCAGATCACGAAAGCATGCTTCCAAATCCTTCTGAATTCATCTTGCATCAATCAGTCAACATATATATATCTACACACTAAGATAAGTAATATAATATTGCCTGTGTACCTCATAGAGGGATGTGGTAGAGAAACCTGAGGGAAAGAGACGACTTGGAAGAACTACACATAGATGGGATGATAATATTAAAACAATCTTCAAAAAATAGAATGGGGGAATGGATTAATCTGACTTAGGATAGGGTAAGCCGCGGGCTGTTGTCAATGCGGTAATGACCTTTCGGATTTCATGAAATGTGGGGAATTTGTTGACTAGCTGGTGAACTTTTTATCTTCTCAAAAAGGTCGTCGCCCCATGGAGTTACTTTGTTATTTGTGTTCCTAAGTACCACATCATGGGGGCGTATGGGGTTGTGGAGTTAAAGCTGTGTGCATGCCAGTCTTCCATAGCGCGTGGAAAATTTCTTTTCGGCTTTTCTACGGCAATAAAAGCGCCGTTGATAGCGAAGTAAACAGAGGGTTGGGTGGCACACACCCATTCCGGATATGGTGTCGAAGAGCAATCCCTGCTCTTGCCAGAAAATGGGTGCCGTCGTGCCGAGCCTGATAGGCAATTTCATTGCCTGATTATATTGAAAGAAGCTGAGAAGAAAAAACTTACGCAGTAAAACTGTCGCTCGCAAACAACTGCATTTTAGTGATGACCCAAAATGTTTTAATGACATTCACATAACTCGTCCGTTGAAGGCTCCTCTGCACTTGCATGTGATAAAAACGGACGTTCTTTTGAAATAAACGCTGATTACGTCGTGCTTTGACGTTAGCAGTGTGTTGCTAGGTCACTTAACGCCCACTCACACGGTTTTCAGCGCTCTGTCTGCACGGCAACATATCTGGCAGATGGAACAGATATACTGAGCTGTGCCACACATTCTGTGAACAAAGCATCGCTTCCAGTGCTTGAACACAAAGTAATAAGGAAATGTAACTTCATAGGTAATGCACAGTAGGCTGTTTGAATCGAAGTGTAATATCTACCGGAAAATTAGTTGCCTATGTTTTGATTGATCGTTGAACGCTGTTTATCATTGATGTTTCTACAGCAGGTATCAAGTGTCGAAGTATGAATAAATGAGACGCAAGTTTGATGTTCTCAAGAGGGGTGTTGAAGATTCAAGTCTAATACAACGGCAGCGTTTTTTCTTATGTTGTAGGTCTGTAGCCCTACAGCCTCGAAATTCAAGGGACGGGAACATCCGGCTGTACTGCATTTATCAACAGCATTCGTTCTGTGGCAGTGAGAGGTCTCTTTTGCCAGAAATCAATTTTTGCCAGTTGCGTGTCATCAGCAATCAGCTGTTTTCCTTTGACTCGCTGTAACAACCCCTTACAAAGTGGACTGTTTACGTGTGTGTACCAATCCGGTGATTAGTAGGCTAATGCTCAAATTATAGCAGAAAGGTTAGTGGATAAATCAAGCTGAAGGCAGTTTGTTCATTTACAGAATAATACCTTGTAGCTAGACTGTTTTGCGAGCGGTGGTCTGAAGCTTCCAATTCAGCGGCCCCCACGGATTTTTTTTTGTGTCATCCAATGGTAAATCGCAGAAGGAACAGTATATTCGAGGCATCATGCAGAAGCAGTAACTGTTGCAGCATCAGCAACAACAGCAGCAGCAGCAACAATAATAAAACAACAATTCAGTTCAATTCAATTATTGTTCGTAGACGTGCTGAGTCAAGTGCCATATGGCCCACGACGAAACAGCACAACGCACAGACGCAGATAACAAAAGGACAAAGAAGAGGGCACATATGAATTATACACAAAGACAAAACAGAACAGTTAAATAATTAATTAGGGCACGTAATATGAAAAAAGTAAACATAATATCAAATCTCATTTAGCGTGGTACTTGCCTTCTGAAGACATCAAAGTTGCTACCAAGTGAATTTGCCTCAGTGGTTCGTTTTTGTAGTGGTAAAGAGACGAGAGTTTGCTTCATGTGAAGTATAAACTCAATTTTCGTATATCAATTAAATTAATCTTAATCTTCATGAGTTTAAATTTATATATATCGCTTTATGCTCTTCATACTGTCACCCACACAGAGGTTTACTCATAATAGGTATACCTTCATTTGACACTCACAGTGTCACAGCTACTCTATGCAAATTTCTGACCAGCAGTGAAGTAATTAACTGTTGTGTTTCATGACCATGCGGAAAAATTACTCTCTCTGTTGGTTGTCCACGTAAATAACGTATTAATTTGTCAGACTTCCTGCTGGTCTTCAAGCCTGGCACACACTACCGTCCCGCTATTTTATTGTGGTCTGTAGTTTGCGCGCGAGAGTGGACAGAAAATAAGATTAATGGGTAGTTGCCCTCAGTTTCACAGTTTTTGGGCTTGGTATAGACCACAGCGTTTTTTAAAATCGTTCTACATTTACGTATATGGTCGTCTTACTGTCCTATTTAAGGCTGCAGAAAACAGAGCGCTTTTAAATAACCCGTAAGGGAATTAGTGAAAGAATAAAAGGAAAGATTCTATCAGCCTATTTTCAGAAATATTATAAACGATCCACAATGTCTAATTTACCCTGGAACTCGATACTTTCTATAAACTACCCAACACTGTAACAGAATATTCAGAATTACCTTGTCTTACTTCTTTTTCAATCTGGCGGACTCTCAAAATAATATACATTACGTGCACATGTCTGCTATTTATTATTATTATTATTATTATTATTAAAGGTAAAGTTTGCCCTCGAAGAAGCCATGAAGGCCCAGACGGGGAGTAGAGGTATAGCTGTACTCTTTACTTAGCCTCGGCGCTAGATGGGGAAGGGTGGTCAACGCCACGCCCCGGCCGCTCTACCCCTGGGAGGGAGAGCCGCTACTCCTTTTGCAAGAGGCTGGGTGGGCCGCAGGACCGGTCTGGACGTGTGCTGAAAATCTCGCCCACACCGAGATTGTATTCCCGGACCGTCCAGCCCGCAGCGAGTCGCCATGCCGACTACGCTGTTCAAGCCCGTTCATTGTTATTATTATTATTATTATTTTAATTAATATATCTCTACATAAAAAGTAAATTTATCTCCTACTTGCCAAGATGGCAAAGAGGGGAACTAGAGGCATAGCTCCACTCAGTCTCAACCCCGGCTCTAGGCGGAGGTAAGTGGTCAACGTTACTCTCCGACCGTTTTAGGCCCTGGAGCCTATCTCTATATAATCTGTGTATGTGTTTATAAAGTATTATACGTCCATATAGAGTGACGATATACACTTCGGTTAGGCGACTGCAGCCTGTCGGAGACTGCTTTAGAATGTGGCATGTATCGAAGGTAAGGCGGACTTGTCGGCTGCTTTCACTTTTAATCCGTGCGTAAGTTGAGATAATTCTCTGGCACTAATGCTCAGCCTTTTGTTGTGCGACGGTATGATGCGTGGCCTCTGGTCAGCGCGAGGGACTGGGCGTCTCATTAGTTGGGGGAAAAAATTAATGTGCAGCCCCGTCGCCGACACCGGAAGTAGATGTAACGTAGCGTGGACGCAGACGTGCTGGGGAAACGCCGTTCGAATACTATAAACTTACTGATGTATAAAGCAGTGTTTATACTATTGCTTCGCTAGGCTTTTTGAATGGTTAATATCTCTCCCATTATGCTGTATGCATCTTTGCATCTAAGTTTACTTAACCTTTTAAAGCCTAGCGGTAACTTTACGTACCATGCGGTTTAACATTAAAAAAATTCTACGTGGTGCTCTCGTTGCATTTATGTGTTTTGTACGGATCTCAAAACAATCAGCAACTTTTGCCTTATAAAACATTAAGAGATTGGTCTTTATAACTGAGATGTAGAGTGTTTACTGCGCGGTACGCACTGAGTCCTTATATAAGACACACGTTTCGTCTTCAAAGGGTTAATACAGGTGACAAGTACCGTATTATATCGCGGTAAACTCTTCACGCTTGACCTAACTCGCACTCGAATATCGTCAAAAGATTTTACCAGCCCCTGGCAACGAAACCCATGACACGGACACGATTAAGTTTCCCGAGCAATTGGAAATCATCGGCCTCTATAAAAATGTGTGGATTCTGCATGTGTAGAGGGAAATTCTTAAATAAGAGATGGTGTCAGATAACTCTGCAGTGACACATTCATTTGTCCTACCGTGTACACTAGAATATCAGTTTATACGTGCGAAACAACGTTATTCAGTTAACCTTCTGCGCTGTGTATCATATAAGGGACGCCTTATGTAATATCTACTTCCAAATTCTGTGTGGATCGGGGAATCAGGTGATATTCTTTAAAATCAAGTTTAAGATAGATAGCGATTATATTCAAGAAATTTGTTTCCTTGATACTGTGGATAATCTACGGCACTGAAATTTGCTACTTTTATTTCTTTTGTGGATAGAATTTGAATTCAGTTCTTGAAGGCCATTCTTTAATTTCTACTGATATTTTTAGCTAATTTAATCGTGTTTCAAAGGGTCGCAATTTTACTTCTTTTCATCACAAGGCCATTGTAAATTTTGTGTAATTTTTAAGTATATACAATTTGCAGTCATCAGCAGTCATTAGGTTTATTTTGAGTCCTACTGTCTCAATCGAATGTACGGTCGAACCCGGTTATAACGACATCAATTTATGCGACATTTCCCCTATGGCGTCAGCTGTTCTGTGGTACTAATTAATTCCTCACTGTTAACCGTAACATTATAATCCTAGGATATAACAACACTCGTTTATAACGACACTAAATACTCAGTCCCCTTCATGACGTTATAACCGATTTCAACTGTAACTGTTATGCCTCAGATTTCAATACACAACTCCGGTGCATGTGTTGTTTATACTTTACCTCTTATTGATCATCTTTCTCTTCAGTTTGAAGGGAGACCATCGAATTTCTCCTTATTTAATTTATCACGCAAAGCATACTGTTTTCTTTAAATATTTTTTGTGTTCATAATTTGCTGTGAAATTATTTATTCACTTTAAAAGTAAGTGCAGATGTGCCCATGTGTTTGCCATGAAGCAATAGGTGGAGTGGAGGTATACAGCCACTCCTTCTTAACCTTTTAAAGCCTAGCGGTAACTTTACGTACCACCGGGTTTAACATTAAAAAATTCTACGTGGTGCCCACATTGCGTTTATGTGTTTTGTACGGATCTCAGAACAAACAGCAACTTTTGCCTTATAAAACATTAAGAGACTGGTTTTTATAACCGAAGTGGAGAGTGTTTACAGCGCGGTACGCACTGAGTCCTTATATAAAACAGATACGCTTCGTCTTTAAAGGGTTAATATTTCCACTAAATGGAAATGGGAGGTCAGCTTCACGTGTTTGCCACTTTATTCAGAAGCAAAGAGTCTCTGAAAACAACCGATTAGAAAGATGCGTGGGCCCTTGATCCGGGTATGACACTTTGGAAAACGCCAAAAACTCTTGTCCTACATGGGATCAAATAACAATTCCTCTATCGTCCAGCCTGTGAGTTATCTCGCCTTACATGTATTCACCATTACTTTATAAAAACAAAAACTGCGACACTAGACCCACCACTTTCTAACCGCATAGGGACTTGCTTGATTTGTTGCCTTGTACTACTCAAATAACGTGAAGATAAAGTTTTAAGTGTTCTGGGACACGACGCTGTGTCGACGTTTAAGTATTTGTAGTTATCTGCCAATCAGCAAGGCGCCATAACCCAGAAGGCTTTGATCTTCATCAGCACCGCACTGAGACGTTTCAATCTTGCAACGTGAAAATAGTTACTTCCTTCTCTCTATCACGCATAGTCTCACAAACGTGTAGAGCCTACGTAGCCTCTACACAGGCCTGCAGTGTGTTGTATGTCCCATAAAGCACTGTAATTTCAGTCGTTTGATGTGGCAGTGATCGACCACCTAACCAGAAACAGACAGGAATTACAATTTCGATTACATTTCACAGAATCTTGTGTCAGATAATTGAAGTGCCGTCATTTGTTACCGTATCTGAATACATTCTGCAGGTGCTACAATTTAGACTAGCGGGTGTCCATAATTTTTAAAGATCATATGATGCGACGTGGGCGTGTGGTAATTTTGAAGTTTGTTTCGACTCGGGGAGAACTGTCTGTCAAAGAAGAAACGGCTGCGCATGAAAAACTGACTAAATTTCTGAATTAAGCAGAGTCTTCGAGATGCCAACACGCTCTCTTGTAGTAAAGAAATTGCGAGATTTGAGGTTCTCGCAGCGGTGTTTCTGAAAATTAAATTACTCTGGAATATAACACTATCTTGAGTGGTGAATAGTTACTGGCATTTCAAAATACCATATTGCCTTTATCTTCAGGGCGAAGTGGTGCTGTCCTCGGACTGCTCAGTCCTGAAAATGAGGCCACTACGATCCTTAAAAATGCCCGTAATTTTGCCAGTCGACAGGACGTAAAATTACAGCAGACTTGAAACTTCAGAATACTGCTGTGAGTACCTCAAACCACATGTTATAACATTCTTGCGTTTCAGGTTCAGAAATGTATACCCCCGTTCAAAAAAGCTGTAGGACAACCCATTGTCTTCTGTCCATGACAGCCTATTAAGTATACTCGCAACTGTTCTCCAAATTTCGAGGCCATTTTTTTCGATCCTGAAGATGTATCGTTTCATGGTAACAGGAAAACCAACATAACCCTTCGTAGTGGCATCTAATATAGTATATCTTCTATTACAGTATGAATACCTTCATTCAGACGGTTAACATCATTAGTGTAGCCCAGAACCTGTTAGGTTTATCTCCCAGTCAGTTCCAGTTTCCGGACTTTCCTAGTAATATAGACCTGTTGTAATACAAAGTTTAATAGCAGACAAATGTAACTGATTGTTGAGGACATTCTGTGCGGGCAGTCCACCAGGCAAAAATGTATGTAAATAAAGTTTAATATAGGATTCGTGAAAACGTATTTTACGTAACGTGGCTGGTTTCACTGATATGACAGATTCAATACTGTGTGATAATGTGGTTTGCATGAGGTTACTCAGAATAAGAGTCCAGTGAGGAATTCTCAGAAATACGATTCTGAGTTTCGTAAATTACCTGGAATTCTGAACCAGATAAGCGAGTATCAGATTCCCACAGGGGACTCTGCTCCATTGAATAAATACATCACATTGAAATTTAACCAACTGGTAGATCAGAAATTACACACGAAAATAAGGATAAATTAAAATGGGTGTTAAATAAATATATTGTGGTGATGGAAATAAAGTAGACTGTCTCCGAGTGCAGTTTAAATTTGAGTCATGATTATGGTGAATTTCACAATGGTGTAAAGATTTAATACATACGGAATTTTGCAAAACGTTCTGTACCTAAGAATTTTTGTTTGGTTATTAATGCCATGCGAAACACAAGTATGCATTTGTTATAGAAAGGAAGCTGATGGCAGTGTAAACAAATGCACTTTGTAGACAAACATAATGTCAAGAAAAGGAAATTTATCTCAGTGCACGTCATGACGGCATATAGGAAATTGAAGGTATAGCTCCATTCATTCGTAACCTGGGCAGTCTATAGAGATGATAGGAAAGCTTCTCGTCCCAGGGGAAAACACGTATAAAAAATTCCCTTTACATGTTTGTAGAATAATTTAAAGATAGTACTCTTTGACAAATACTGTGTAGCCGCTTTCTCTCGGTGTCCTCACGTTAGTATTGATTCAAGGCTTCTGAACAGCCACCTGAATCCACATACTTGCAGTTGAGACCGTAGATAATACCTCGACAATTTCCAGCTTCCCAGTTCGCGGCCTGAGGTGGAGTTAATTGCTCCTGAGAGACCTGGCGGCTTACGGCTCAAACATCCGGGTGTAGTGAACACAGGATAGGAACAAGCCCCTGAACTCGCAGTGAAAAGTGCAACACCGATTATCCGCTATAGATTACGATGAGGTACGACGCAGACAATCAATACACAGATCTGCAGTTTTAATGAGAAGACAGAAATGAAACAGGCCTGGCCCTCGCTACAAAAAGAATCCCAAAACCAAAGTACAGAACGTGCCAAAATGCGGGAATATGGGACTTCCCATGTCGATGCTGGATAAGAGGAGTGAAATAGGCCTGTATCTGACAAACCCCACGCGATCAAGAGACCGCCAACAGCGGACCCCATTTATCTTAATTTGCTCAGTTGAACCTGCACTGCTAATTGAACAGCATTCTACTTGAGGCATCGACATTTATGCGGGGTTTCTGTATGGGAATTAATTGTGAAGATATTAGTAAATATCGGAATGTAGCTCGCCACGGTTAGTGGGATGGATAGCCAGTTTATTTGGTACTGTCTAAGATGTGTAAAGAATGGCTGCATGCATAGACAGATACTTTAACGGATATGTGATTAGGCGTGTGGCTGGCTGGATGGACGGATGGAAGGATGAAGGAATGGATGAATGGGTGGATGGAAGGATGGATGAAAGGACAGACGGACGGATGAATGGAAGGAGAGATGGATGGAGGAATGCATGCATGTATAAATAACGGATGATTAAGTGGGGTATTTGACAAGCTAATTGTTCAGATCTGAATTGCAACCGAGATTGTATAATGGAAGTGTAAAAAATGTGAGCGTGTAATGCAAAGAGGAATAATCAGGCAGGGTCTAACAGCGTGAAATTATGAACAGTATTCTTGGGATGGAAGCGACAGGCTTAAGACAAATACGGGACGACACAATTGTGAGATGAAGACGAGTCATTTTGTGGTCATATGTAAGAAATTATTTAAGTGCTTTTTTTTTAAATTTAAGTGTTTGTGCTGATTGTTGCTAAATACGAACATCAGCTATGTTTGTGCTGAATCACTAGGACAGTACATTTCGTAAGTGCCAATAATTATTCGGGTGAAAAACCACTTGCATACCTTTTGATTTCCGAAACCCTGAAGTAAGCACACACAACGTCTTTTTGCCGTGTATGTATTGGTGTGGAACATGAGTGTCTTTATTTAGGAGCTCAGCGTAAATTACAAGTATCTGACAACAGTGCCCAGGGGTATATGTCTGTACTTAAGAGGGATTAGAGAGTGGGAGATGCAATATATCACACGTCCTACTTAAAAAAAAAACAGAGGGATTGTAGTACTCGACTGCTACTTCAGTGAATGTGGTTCAAGAAAGCATTAAACAGAAGATAGCTTATCAAATTTCAGTAAAGTTTTTTTTGTATTAAATGTAAAATAAAACAAGTGAGCGCTGAAATGGATTTTAGGATTAGGCGGCTTAGGGTAGTGAAGATTCCCCAACTTTTCGACAAATATGCGACTTAATCGCGAAAGAAAATTAAATGCATTGGACAGAAACTGTGGAACCCTAACGGTTAAAATAAATAAACGTGTGTTCAAGAACGCTGTGTATTAGGAGTTGGACTTGGAACAGGCTGAGTTGCAGTGGATCGAGTTTTGTGTGTGAATGAATTCACAAGAGTCGAAGACTTGAATGTTGTCATATTCTCAGGAACAGGAGGAGGACCATCACACACACACACACACACACACACACACACACACACACACACACACACACACACACACACACACACACACACA